>PITA01010997.1:0-68964 GCA_004023965.1 Spilogale gracilis
GCAGCCAGGAAACTTACTCTGTCCTGTGTGGTTCGGACTGATTTCTCAATTCCCACCTGCCCTAGAGACCCAGACTTAAAAGTTGACTGTGCCACTCCCTGAAGAGAAGCCGAGATCACGTCTGAGCATTGACACAGGAGCAACAGTTAAAACTTTACCAGGAGACCTCAAGCAGCACGGATGGGCTCAGCGTCAAAGTCCTCATGGAGCAAATAAAGAGACAAGAAGCAGCTACAAGGGTTCAGTGAGGAGAGGTGTGAAGTCAACTCCTTCAACTTGGTGATTCTTGTCAGCACATCTTTTGAAGACTCTGTTACCCCACTCCCACAGGGAGATTATAGCCATAAGACCAAACTGGTTGTGTCTGAATTCAGTGGACAAGGAAGGAACTGGGAGGATGAGACTTCCACGAGGCTCAGCTCCAAGACTATCACACTGAAGACCACAGTCAAAGTTATTTAGGAAATGGATGATGGGATCAAGTCTGCATCTCAGAGGTGCTGGTGGGAGAGCACACTGGTACAAGCTCTAGGAAGGGCAGCTTGGCCATAGCTAACAAAACCATCAGAAGACTGACTTTCACCTGCAACCCAACCAACCTACTTATTGGAGTTTATCTTATAGATATACTTGCACAAGCACAAATGACAGGAGTACAAGATTATTTACTACAGTTTTGTTTATACCAGAGAAAGATTGGAAATAACCCAGTGGTTCTCAAGAGAAGATTAGTTAGGAGTGCCTGGGTGGCTCAGCCATTAAGCGGCTGCCTTTGGCTCAGGTCATGACCCTGGAGTCCCAGGATCAAGCCCCGCATTCAGCTCCCTTGCTCAGCGGGAAGCCTGCTTCTCCCTCTCTCACTCCCCCTACTTGTGTTTCCTCTCTAGCTGTGTTTCTCTCTGCCAAATAAATAAATAAAATCTTTTTTAAAAGAGAGAGAGAAGATTAGTTAAATGGTTGATGGTGCCGCCAAAGAGTGGGATACTATGCAGCCATTAAAAATATGATACTCAAAAATATATACGTATGATATTCTCTCTGTACTAATTCAAAAACTGAAATGAAAAAAGCAAGGTACAGAACAGTACATATAGTATATTATCTTTTCTATATAAAGTAGGAAAGATAAAAGTCTATATTCATTTGCTTTTCACACTTTACACGCACATACCCTAAAAAATAAAAAGCATGGTTACCTATTTGGGGCAGTGTGGGCAGTTGGATCATTGGAGGTGGAAGCTAGGTGGGAGAAAGCTTTCTCACCATCCCGGTTATTGTTTTGCATTTTGGACCATATGAACACGTTCCTACTTAAAACACAAATGCAGGGGTGCCTGAGTGGTACAGTCAGTTAAGCACCTGACTGTTTGTTTCAGCAAGTCTGGGTGGCCCAGACTCTTCCCTAAAGATGAGTCAGAACTTTGAAACCAGATCCAAAAGTGGTAGCCAGCATCAGCAGCATGAATATCAGCACATCAAGTCGTCTGGGTAACCTCATGGATCCTTATCGATGGCACCAGTCTCACACATCCCTGTCCTCCCTGAGGCCAGGGAGCTCCCAGAACAGGCCCTGTGGAGGCAAGGGTCCCTGTCTTCCCTACACTGCCCTCAGGTCACCTATCCCAAACCCC
Organism: Spilogale gracilis; assembly: GCA_004023965.1. Lineage (NCBI taxonomy): Eukaryota > Metazoa > Chordata > Mammalia > Carnivora > Mephitidae > Spilogale > Spilogale gracilis. The sequence continues at coordinate 1,632 of PITA01010997.1, forward strand.
TCCCTCCACTCACCCAAGACCCTGTTGTTCAAGGTGGAGATGGGAGGGTGCAGAAATAGGAAAGGCAGCATTTACCCCAGAGAAGCAAAATTACCTGGAGAGACCATCCAAATTACTGACTCAGGCTGAGTTTACCAGATCAGACTAAACTAAATCTCTTCTGGGACTTCTCACCTCCCACAGGAAGGGGCCGCATAAAGGAAATCATATCACTAATGGGCAAAATAAGGAAAAGACATTTGCCTGCATATCTACATGTATTAAGAGTAATCTACTCTGCTAGATATTTTTAGGATAAATATTTATACATCTCTAAGTATGTGTGCATACGTGTAATTTGTAAAAGACCATCAAATGCCTTACAACAGAGCACTCCATTCAAAGGAAGGATTGAATGCAGCCTAAATTTTAGAAAACTTGTCTCCCTGTTTTAGAATTGCCCAGGGAAGCCTTTGATAGCATGTTCCGTCTATGTCCAAAGCACTTACCATCTGGTCACATGCCCTGATAAAGTACAACCCTAGGATACTCTCAACTTTCCAACTGGGCAGAGTTGCTCTTCTCATTTTCATGGACCATCTTCCCGACCCTTCACAGTGGGAAATCTCACTCCCTGGGGAACACACTGCCCATACACTGAAGACTGATGAGTGGGATCATTTATCTTACCATTTACCCTTCCCACAAAATGTTGCTACTGCCAGATACAGAGACATGATGGCTGATGATCCTCACTGCATGTCAAAAATAACAGAAAGGAGAAAACAGACTGGATGGACAGCTTGGATCCCCATGTTACTTATTTTTCATTTTGCCTTTTCCAAAAGGAACTTCGTGTATTTTATATCTGAGAAACAATTCAAAACAAACAAAACAAAAGAGGAATGTCTTTTTTTTTTTAAGATTTTATTTATTTGATAGAGAGAAACACAGCCAGAGAGGGGACACAAGCAGGGGGAGTGAGAGAGGGAGAAGCAGGCTTCCCGTTGAGCAGGGAACCCGATGTGGGGCTCGATCCCAGGTCCCTGGGGTCACGACCTGAGCCGAAGGCAGTCGCTTAACCAACTGAGCCACCCAGGTGCCCCAAAAGAGGAATGTCTTTTTAAAATAGATTTTTGTCAATATTAAGCAATCAACAAGTATTTATGGGCCCTTATACCTAATGGGAGAGGCAGAAAACCCCAGAGCCCCAGGAACCTCCCAGGATCTAGTCCTGGCTTAGGGGACATCTGTGTTCACCACCAAGAAGGTCAGCTCTTGGGAGACATGGTGGGGAACTCACAAGGTCCCAGGAACTGGGAAGAAGTCCTAATATGGGAACTGAGTGGGAGGGTCAAAGCCAGGAGACATTAATAAGAGAAACAGGACAATGGAGAAAGAAAATAAGGGGTTCTGAAAAGGCAAGTAGAAAGCAAGGTGAAATGGGGAGAGGCAAGGGTACAGAGCAGGTCCAGGTGAGTTCAGGATGAATTTTACAAGCTTAGGCTTACAGTCTTTATGCTTTGTTTTTGTCTAAGTTGGTCCTTCTCTGTGTTGGAATGGGACCTGCCAGTCGCCCAATGGTGGCACTCCCTGACAGTCTAGGGAGATACAGAGCACTGACCTATAGGGTGAAAGTTAGCTTTTCAGGGCAGCACATACAGGATACTGGGAGAGGGGCACAGATGACAATGCAGGAATACCTAGAAGGGAGGAACACTGCACCAGGGAGAACGGGGAAGCCTTTGTGACCTTGGGACTTGGATGTGGCTAGACACATGGGAGCCAGTGGCCACACTGCAGTGCTGTTTCTCATAGCTCAGAAAGGACATGATATCTTCTAGGTGACTTCAGCCAAGCTCAGAACACCTCAGTCCTCTGATAGCCCTCCCACAGGATGGTCCAAACCTACTCTGTCCAATAAGGTCACTGACAACCTGTGCTATTGAAATTATAATTAATTAAAATTAAATAAAATGTCAAATCCGGTTCCACATGTGGTTAGTTGCTACTGACAACACAGAATGGATATTTCCATCATCACAGAAATTTCTATTAGACAGAACATGTTCAAAAAATATGTTAGGGGATCAATGGTAATTTAGTAATATCAGCGTGGGCTCAGTGTATATGGAAACTCTGGATTGGGAAAAGATAAAATTAATTTCCATCTAAAAAAAACCTTAAAGTTTAAATCTCTTGATTTAAATGACTAAATAATTAACCTGAAGGATTATCCCAAGAAATTTCAAGACCAGAACTCATATGTTAGCAAATTCAGGTGGTACTAAGATTTCTACAAAATAATAAAAAGAAATTCACCGATTTTCCTTGATTCTTTCCTACTATTTGTATGGCAAATATGGAAAAATATTATGCCCTAACTGGTTTGTAGGAATCGCAGAAATTGCATCCCACTCACAAGGAAAATTTTGAAAATATGTGCTTTTCTATCTTTACCCATACAGTCACAGTCATACAGTAGAGAACACAGTTGTTCATTTATAAATGCTTTGTGGTGTTTGGGTGACTTCTGGGGTGCTCTCCAGATATCATGGCCATTGACAATCCTAAGTGTTTTGATAGATTCTTGAGTGGGCTCTTGCTTAAAGCAGGCAAGGCCATCCCATGGCCCCAAATAAGTACTGTCCCATTTTGCATTCATAAACCAGCAAAAAAGGTTTCAAAACTTCCACCTTGGAGGTGGCAAAATATGTAATGGAGAATGACAAATCACGTCCCTGTCAAAAAGTCATCTGCTCAGCACAGCATTGAAACCAGCCCTTCAAAGAACAGCCCTGATCTCAGATCAAAGAAGAAAACATAGTGGAAAAAACCCAGACAAATCTTTCACTCCAAATATGTCTGCTGACTTATGTAAAAAAAAAAAAAAAAAAAAAAAAATTTACCCAATGACATCATGGCAATATATTATGTCCTCAGTCTCTTCATAGGACTCTACTTCAATCATTAGACCTCTGACTACTGCGTGTTTCTTCCATGAATGAATAATGTATCTATTTGAATATAATTCTTTTCTCTTGTCACAAAGATGGAGAATAGTAATTGATTCTGAACTCTGGGGTCTGGATTGGCTTTTTGTTGTAGTTCTCGGGGAGAGATGGGAACTGTAAAAACTTGGAGACATTCACTGGATTCTTCCACAAGATGGCGGTTATTATTACTAGCTAGCTAATACTTAATAATTGCGTGTCATGTTCCTGGTAGTATGCTGAGCGCTGTTCATGTGTCTTACTTGATCTTTATAACAACCTCTGAGGAGATGCCACTGTTATCCACGTGTGGAGAAGGGGGATCCTGAGGCAGAAGGACAAGGCGCCTTAAGTCATTCAAGTGGCAGAGCTAAGACTCAACTCAGGTCTGTCTGGTGTCACTCCTGGGCTTGTGCCCACTCAACTGTACTGACTTCCACGATGCTGGCAGATAATCTCTCCACAGGGAAGAGGGATGGGAAGAGGATAAAAGAAATGCAAATTGAAGTTGGATGTCCTCAAGGAGGTGCTTATGAATGTGCCTTAGAAGGGGCCTAGAGATTTCTAGGTACAGTTCAGAAGGGACGCTGCCCATGCCCACTACAGCTTTGGGGGAGTTCCTATGGTTGTGTAATTTATCAAACAGTTCACCTTTTGTTTAACCTTTTTCTTATTTCTCTGTGGCATAAAGAAATGAAAGGGATTTTCTCTTGTTTTGAGGACAAGAGGATGGGAGAGAAAGAAAGTAGTTGCAGTCTCTGTTGGGATTCCAAAAAGGGAGGGCGGCCAGGGTCCTGCAGGAGGAATGAGGAGTGGGTCTCTCAGAAGGGCTTCAGGGACAAGAGAAGCTTTGCAACTCATACTTCCCCAGGGTACATCCCTGGGCAGAGTGGATTTACAATACTGCCAATGTCTTATAGATCAGACCAACTTTGGCTGATTGGTTAATCTCCTTACCTACCCTGTTGATGCCTGAAATGCCACTGTTACAGACTTTCTATTTAGTTCAAGACTTTATTTCCTATTAAAATGAAAATGTGACAGGTAGAGTGTTAAGATTTTAGGCCAGGAAGAGCAAATGAGGGCTATCTGGTAAGCAGTCTGTCAGTAACTAGAAAGAAATAAAAGAAACCTGGGTACAGATTTTGTCTCCATGTCTTAACCAATGTGATATTTGGGGTGGGCTTTGTAGTCTTTGGGGCTTTGGTGTTCTCATCTATAATTGGAGATGCTACCCACATGTCATCATGTGACTGTGAGGACTAATGACCTGACATATTGAAGATGCCTGGTCCGTGGTGGGTACTCGTATTGCTTGGGCAGGGGGAGAGACATGCATTCATTGCAGCCTAAGTGGGCCATATTCTCTCACAGAAGTTCTCTAGTTCCCACAACAATTTTCTATTTTAAGGAAAGGGGATGGAGGATTAGAAGAGTGAAGTAATTTGCCTGGGTTTATTTAGTTATACAGAACCCAGACTCAAACTTTTATTTTGACTTCTAGTGGAGTACTCCTTCCATGTTAGCGTATAATCTCTCAAACATGAAAGAGTAAGGATGAGGGATAGGTTTTATTCGCTCTCCTCAACCTAGGCCACATAGGCAGCCTTCTGCCCTACCTCCAAGGAGTACAGTTTCTACAGTGAAAAACAAACAAACAAACAAACAAACAAACAACAAACTAGGGTATGTTACCTTTTATCACATGGTAGACCTGATGACCTCCTGAGTGTCTTAGCATTCCACGGATGTCTGCTCCATGCCAAGTGAGCAGTATTGATTGCATTATTACAGGATAACAAGCAGATCCATGAAGTAAGCACCAGAGCTAATTGGGCCTGCTTTGCTATAGATCCAAGTTTTCTGGCTGAGCAACTTGTGAATTGAATTAAACCAAAAATATGTGACGTTTGTGACTCCCTTGGGTCTTAGGCATAGTTGTGCTTTTTTGTTATTTTGTTTTTTGTTTTTTGTTTTTTTGAGAGGCTTCTCGGGGCATTTGGGGTCATGAGCCAAAGAGCCAAAATGCCCAGTGCACACTGCAATGACCTTTTTTTACTAACACAAGGAGAAAAAGGAGAGGGTGGAGGGGCTATGACAAGAAAGAGAAAAGAAGGGAATTAATATTCATTCGATGACAACCATGTGCTGGGCACTGCATGAGGTGCTTTACATCTTTAAATTTTTTGACACCAACTGAAGCAATTTTTATTAGACCCTTTTTACATGGTAATTTGGAATACTGGTGTTTCTAATTTGGCTTTTAATCTTGTCAAATGAGTCTGCTTTTGCCAAATATGAAGGGAGCTCAGGATGATGTTTAGCTGGGATTCAGACAGGTCTGACAACCTGGCAAGGGAGGCCTGCCAGAACATTTTTGCAGTAAGACTGAGGAGCCTCCTACAGAGAACTCATACTCAAGGAGTTGAAGGAGAATAGGCATATGTTTTCTGAGTAGTTAAGATCCATTCCCCACCTCTTTCTTATTAAAAGCACCTAAATATTGGCAGGAATATCAATACACATAACTGGACATTTGTTTCCCTAGCTTACCTTGAAGGTAAGAGTGATTGCATTACTGAATTCAGGCCAATAAGACACGGACAGAAATCTGCAAGGAAAATTGGGGGATTTCCAACTTTCCAAATAAAAGGGGAAAAATGAAAATGATACCGCATTCTTCTATCTTCATTCTGCCTTAAATATGGATATGGTATCTGGAGTGGCAACAGCTGCCTTGGACCATGAGACAATAGAATGAAGGAAGAAGACCAAGAGATTGGACAGGGAACTGGCCTGATATTATTACTTTCCTCATCTGCACCAACAACCATCTACTTCCAGACTCTTTGTTGCATGACAAAATTACCTACTGTTGATTTAAGCATCCACTGTTGGATTTTTTTCTATGACTGAAGATCAAATCTATCCATAACTAATATACCTAGCAATAAACTCTTCCTTGGATTAGGAAGGAGGTTCTTATAAACCGTGGATCTATGCTGATTTGTCTTCGTTTCCCTTTGCACCCTGGACCATTGTTGAAGTATTGAGGAAAGCAGGGGACTCATGTACAAAATAAAAGCTAACAGAACTCCTCTCCTGAAAGTACTGCATTCCTCTAACAATCTAACTGCAAAGAGGGAGAGGTGGTGTTTGTTGGGGCTCTTTCAGTTCAACGTGATAGAAAAGGTGCATGGATTGGTTTGAGCAAAATGAAAAACCAATTGGCTTGCATAACTGTCAGTGCAGGGGGTGGTGAGGCTTCAGGTACACAGGGTCCAGGGTCTCAAAAACATCATCAGGCCTGGATCTGTCCTAATTTCTTTACTGCACTTATGTGCATTGACATCTCTCTCAGAAAGACTCTCTCTTCACTGCAGTCCACTGGATCCCATCTTGGATTCTCAGAACAGCAAACCCTGCAGACAGGGAGCACCTCTTTCCTGGTCACGCACATGCACACGCACACACACACACACACACACACACACACACACACACACACATTGAGCTTCCTTTGCCAACGTGGGTCATGTGTCACCACTGGACCTGGCACAGGAAGGGTGATTTGCAAAGAAAATATATTCCCAAAAGGTACAAGGAATTCTCTGCAGAAAAAAGCAACACCATCACTGCTGAGATGCTCTTCCCAGCCCTATTACTTAATACTAAAAACGCTGGGTCCCAGGAAACCCCATAATTCAGCTGTGGTAGGAACACTAACACTCCCCGAATTAAAACAAACAAAAAACCCCCAAAAAACAAAAACAAAAACAAAACCCAAAAACCAGACAGTTTACGAAAAGAGACCTCAGACAGTAAGGTAGGTGAAATAGGCTTTTGAGGGGAGCGCATTTAAGATCTCATCTAAAGATATTACCAGAGTCTGATGTCTTATATCAGCAGACAGAATCTGAACCAAGGCTGTCTGGCTCGTGTATTACTACAGCTTCTTTTGTTCCCAAAGGCTAGTAAGAACAATGAATTAGACTATCATCTGACAACTACTGAGTGCCTGCCACACACAAGGTAGTTAGTGGGCTAAGGAATTATGGGCAAATCAAATACTAGAAGACATGCCAGTATTCACAGATTTTACAAATATATTCATCCAAGCACAGCTAATAATGCAAAGCGGAACATGCAGAGGACTACTTGTTCAGAAAAAGAAATATTAATGAAGGCTGAACATGTCAAAAAAGAAATCACAAAGAATGAGTATTTAGGATGTGGAAAGAGATATTTCCTTGTTATGAAAAGAGCACCCTTCTACAAATCAAGGCTTTTCTCTTATTATTTCTATTTTCTCAACATCTCTGAGCCAAGGGCATAAAGGCCATGTTCAACTTTCCAAAATTGACCTGCTCCTCAGGACTGACCCAAGGAAGGGCTGGTGGAAGTGGCCCCCGTGGACTCTGCAGAGAAAGAGCTCACCACGTTGGGTTGGCTGGGATGGTGCCTCTCAGCAGGTACGGAGTCCCAGAGGCCACAGGAGCCCCCACAGGGCAAGACCCCGGGCCATCCCACTCTCACCTGATGTGATCAAACAAACAGCAGCTGCAGGAGAGAGGTAGGTCCTACTCACAGGATGTGTGGGGGTCAAGGGAAAGGCACTTTGTTTACTTAAGGTAGAGGATACTTGAGTGTGTCTCCATGCTGGAGAAAATGTCCCACTTGAGAAGCAGACATGCACACACAAGACGAACAACTGAATACAGCAGCATTTCTGAGGAGCTGGGAGGGTTCCCAGAGTGCAGAGGTTTGGCTTCAGACCCAGTAGGAGACGTGTGAGTAACTGTTGGAAGAGGAAAGCAGCTCCAGCTGGCCCCACCAAACACTTGGCAGTCAAGAGCAGAAATTCCAAAGTCAAGTAGAGTTGGGGTCAAATCCCAGGTCCCCACTTCTAAGTTGGGTAAACTTGGGCTCCCTTTCTTCATCCAAAAAAATAAGAATTTTATATTTCCATCTTAGCATTCATTATCTTAAAGACTGTATGAAATAATGTACACATAAGGCTGGACTAATAGGAAACAGTTTAACATGAACCCTAAGACACAGTAGCAATAAAAAAAATGAGGTAGATCTTTATGTGTAAGCATGACAAGATCTGCAAGACATATTTCTGAATTTTAAGACAGAAAATTACAAAGTAAAATATATAGTAGCATAACATTTGCATTTAAAAAGCCATATAATAGCAGTGGAGTGAAAACCATGATATATCGATAAATCTCTGAGCTCATCATTACAGAGAAAGAAATCTAGTAAGAGAATAAGCTTTCAAGGATACTAAGGAACCAATTCATTATTTTGAAAATAAGTAAATAAAGGATAAAATCGAATATTTCTCTTTGAATTCCCTACACAAACTGTACTTTAGGGTAACCAAATAGTTGATAAGGGGAAGGCTCCCAGAATATTCCAGCTAATAATGAAGAAATAGCAGAATTGGGATAGCATCATTAGATAGCCCCCAATGAATGAATGTATCTGACGATCGAGCATCAAGAGATGCTAATATCATAAAAAGAAAAAATATCCAAAAGTTAGGCACCTGCTTCAGAAGAACATGATACCTCCTATGAAGGAGTCCTGCAAAAAACTCAAGTCTGAATCTAATACCACCTCTAGAGGCAATGACCAATCTACAGGAAAGATAAAGATAAGGAATGTGATAAATAGGACCAAGGAAATACCAGCATTCAAATAGAGACTGTGAGGAACTCTCAAGACAAAGCCCAGTTTCTCAAAAACAAAACAAAATAAAAAAACTGTAATGGTGGGTGCCTGGGTGGCTCAGTTGTTAAGCGGCTGCCTTCAGCTCAGGTCATGATCCTGGAGTCCTGTGTTTAGGCCCCACATTGGGCTCCGTGCTTGGTGGGAAGCCTGATTCTCCCTCTCTCACTCCGTCTGCTTGTGTTCCCTCTCTAGCTGTGTCTCGCTCTGTCAAATAAATAAATAAAATCTTTAAAAAAATAAAATAAAACTGTAATGGTGTTCCCCCAAAGCAAGGAAATCTAAAGATTAAAAAGAATTTGAAAAGTCACCCAATGATATGTGTGAGACCCATTTGGATCCTGACTAAGCAAGCAAACTATTAAAAGAAATAATAAACACTGGAGACATTTTGATTACAACTAAATGTTTAAAATACTTAAGAAGGACTATTAATTTTTTGGCACCTGTCTGGGATAGGGTTCCCTGGAGGAAGTCCCCGAGACAAGAATCTACATGCCAGTGTTTCATTAAGGACTTTTTCTCCCAGGAAACATTAGTAAGGGAATAGAAGAAGGAAAATAGAGAAGCAGAAGAAATTGGGCAAGGGTACAATTTGAGGCAAAGTCTCAGCCTCAGCCCTATCCTTAGGGCACCTGGAGGGCAGACTGCACTACAGTTTGTTCCATCGTGAGGTAAGGGAGCTGGTGTTCATGGTCACGTACCAGTCCCGGGCTGTGAAAGAGGAGTGGGAGAGGGGTGCTTCTGGCTCTTGGTCGGTTTGGAATGGTGACATATTCTACATCACCCCATCTGGAAGACACACTCTTAAAAGTAGAAAGACCTCACAGCAATTGCCCCAAAGCCTAAGGCCCTTTATGCAGATCAGCCCCTGGAGCTAGCTGGGAGTGACCTCAAGCTCCCTGAAGCATTTATGCAAATCTGCAGATAAAAGTGGCATCTCCTTAAACATTTTTAATGGATATCTTTCCAAAATGTATCAATCACAGAACTGAGGTCAATGAAGAAAGTATGCTGAATATAATTTAAACTTTACTAAATGACTTCAGGTGACCTAAAATATGTCCCATAGGAGACAAGCTCCATAGAGTGCTGTAGGAGACACACAAACAGGGTTCTCTGACCAATGACGTCTGGGAAAAGAGAACCCATTCAAGGTTAAGGAGATGCCCTTTCTATAGGCCTTTCTGGAGCTGTTAACGAGCAGATGAGCAGTATGTATCCCTTAAAGGCAAGGATTTCTCAAAGCAATCATGTTCATCCTCAATTCTAAGATACACATTTTTTCCCCTCATTTTAATATCCCTCAGAATCTGATGCATTTTACATGGATCTTATGAAATAGGGATGATGACTATATAACTAAGTTTCACTGGTAACACCCAGATTCTCAGGCTCCAAGTCCAAGTCCATCCTCAACAAGCTCAATGGGAACTCAATGGCCTACTATGTGCCCACTGAAGACCTACTATGCACCTGTCATGGAGCTCTGTTTTCAAAGTGGCTTCCACCAGGCACAAAGGAACTGATCTCTTCTTCATACCATAGGAATTTGGAATTCATATGATCTATGAGTGCCAGACATTGGGGTGAATGTCTAAGCTCCACCCTTAGTCTGGCATATTCCTATCGAGATAGCAAGAACCCCCTGCAGAGGCTCCTGTAGAACAGACCTCTCAGCCTTCACCGACTGGCAGGCTCATGCCAACAGCCCATTCCTGGGGTCCAGGCAGCCTCCCAGCAATGCCCACACAGCTTATGACTCAATACTAAGGTTCTTCAGGGGTCTTGACTTCTGCAGTCTTCTCAACTGTCCCTTTTCCTTCTCGACACATTTGTGCTGCTTTCCAATGCATTGTTTCTCACGTGCTATAGGCTGAGTCAGGAACCATCTGCTAGATAGAGTGTCAACTGTGAATCAAAAAGTTCTGAAAGATATCTGAGGTCATGATGAGAGTTCTGGACTTGCCTGGGCTTCATAGTGTGGTCAGTGTGAAGGGAGAGGCTGGGATCATGGGGCAGGGGCCAGGAGAGCTGACCTTGCTTTCAGGCTGGACCCCGAGGGGGTGCCCATTTGTGGTCTCCCAAAGGGGTGTCCTAATGTTGGTCTTAGGTCAGCCACCCTGGGGGATGGACCTCAATGGGAAGATAATGCCAACAGTCGGGAATTCCTGAGGTATTTCTGGGGGGAGCAGCAGGTTCCCAGTGATAAGGAACTGAGAGTACACCCTGTCTGGAAACTGAGGGGAGGGGCATTGCTGCCCCAGGCTGGGCGTCAGGGACAGAGAACCGGACCCTGCAGAGTGTGTGGGGACTAAACAGGAAAGACAGAGGAAGCTCAGCTGCCACTTTCTGAGAATCACTCAAGCTACAGGGCCTCCTGCCCCTGAGGTAGTGGTCCCAAAGACCCCAGGAGCCAGGCAAGTCGTCTGGGAGGGAACCAGACAATGGATCCCCTAGTGACAGGGGATGGTTGAAAGAGTGAGAGCAGCTTCTGCTACCCAACCCCACAGGCCCCCAATCTGAATTTTTGAAACCCACTCAGCCAGACCACCACAACCCCTCTGGGGACCAACACTAGCAGGGAAACAGATTCCAGATGGAAGAAGCTCCCAGTGAGTGCCCGAGGCAGGTTGGGGTGACAACAGGTCCGATAGACGCCCCAGCAGCACAGAGGAGAGCCACAGCCCTCCCTCAGGTCTGCCTTTGCTCCCGGGCAGCCCCAGGCTTACTTCAGTGACGAGGGGACATTCCACCCAACCTCCCCCTTGCTTGAGGACGGACCTGGGCCACGGACGCTGTGGCTGTCACCCTGTGTGAGGAGGGTGATGACAGTGGCCGCAGCTGGGGCTTTTTGATCAGTCTCACCTGGGGACTCAGGAGGCCTGGGAGTGCGACCTCACCTGGACGTCTAGTTTCGGGTTTCTTTGAAAGAATCATCTTCCTGAGGTGCCAGTGGACTTGAGGTGACAAGGAGAAAGATGAGGGGAGATGGGCCCTCATCAAACTGGCAGAACTCTCTTCAAAGAAACTGTAGTAAACCTCCCTCTTTTCTGCCCCCTGCTCCATGAAAAAGCAGCACATGGACAAGAGTGTTCATTCGCGGTTGTGTCGGTGCCACTGGGCTCCCTCGCCAGCATCGGGCATTCACACTGCACACACAGCCCTCTCTGGGGGCCCTGCCCCAGGCGTACTTCCCATCAGGTCACTGCACCCCGCTGCCTGCTCAGCAGTGGGAGCCAGCTCCTCAGAGAGAACGCAGCGCCTCCGGGCCGCCCCGGGCCAGCACGCACCCACCTAGCCGGCAAACGCTCACACCACACCCGCTGTGTGCCTGGCCCTGGCCAAGCACTTCATACATAAATTAACTCGTTAGATCTTCCTAATCACCCAGTGACCTAAGTACTAGTATTATCCCGATTTACAGATGAAACTGAGGCACAAAGAGTGATTTATCCAAATTTCCCCAGAAGCCAAACCTTGCTTGCTGAAAGTCCTCATTAGTTATTGATCAAATCAAAATCTTACTGATTGCATGTGTGTGTGATAAAAGAAAGAGAGAACCCACTGTGGGGCATAGAACTCCCATAGTATCACAGGCAGAACTTGGTTTGTGCACATAGTTTCTCTTTAAAGACAGGTCTCAGGACGCCTGGGTGGCTGTCGGTTAAGCGTCTGCCTTTGGCTTAGGTTGTGATCCCAGGATCTTGGGATCGAGTCCTACATCCGGCTCCTTGCTCAGGGAGAGCCCTCTGCTTCCTTCTCTTCCTGCTTGTGCTCTCTCTCTGGCAAATAAATAAATAAAATCTTAAAAATAAATAACATTTTAAAATAATAATAAAAAAAAGACAGGTCTCTATTGGGGCACCTGAGTGGCTCAGTGGGTTGAGCAACTGCCTTCGGCTCAGGTCATGATCCTGGAGTTCTGGGATCGAGTCCCACATCCAGCTCCCTGCTCGGCAGGGGGTCTGCATCTCCTTCTGACTTTCCCCCTCTCTTGCTTGCTCTCTCATTCTCTCTCTCTCAAATAAATAAAATCTTAAAAAAAAAAAAAAACCCTTATCAATCCAGTTGTCAAGTCTCTTCATTGCACCCATCTGGGGGCTGGGGTAACTGAGTCTTAAAGGGATTAAATGATTTGCCCAGGACCCTGTAAACATGGTCTTTCTAACTACAGATCCCCCCCCCCCGCCCTGTTCTTAGCCCTTCATATTAAATGCTGAGTTGGTAAAGAGATAGGGACTTATTTGAAGTGAGAAGAATGGTTTATTGCCCTTATTTGGTAAATACAATAGATGCACTTATCAAATTGGCCATGATGAAAAATAATCACAATTTTAACTGTTGGGCAGAGTCTGGGGAAATACTTACTCAACTACCTCTTGGGAGAAAGTGAATTGGTACACATTTTCTGGAGTGCAGTTCAACACAGAAGCCCTTAAAAAGTGACTCTGTTTTAATTCTGTAATCTCATTTCTAGGCATTTTGCCTAAGAATATAATTGGACAATTATACAGACATATGTGCAAAGCTGTTTATTATAGAAGTTATTACAATAGCAAAAATCTGGGAAAATCAACCAACAATAGGCAATTACTTAAACAATGGAAGGCGTGACAAAATACTTACACATCCATGGGCAGTGCTGTTGTAAACCTATATACTGACAAGGAATGACACACATGATTTATTTAGGTTGAAGTAAGCAGGTTACAGACTAAAAGGAATAATTTTTTCATGAAAAAAGTCTGCAAAACAACCTACTTGCAATGTTAGTAAAGGTTATTTCTAATTAGTGAGATTTCAAATAACATTTTTTCTCCTCATTAGCTGTATTTTTGCCCCCATAAAATAATAACTGTGCAATTCTCCCAAGAAATATTCTTTAAGATTTGTTTATTTATTTGAGGGCACGGGAGAGGGAGAGGGAGAGGAAGAGAGAGAAACTCAGGCTGGCTTCATGCTGAGTGTTGAGCCTGATGCAGGGCTTGATCTAACAACCCTGAGGTCATGACCTGAGCTGAAACCAGATGTGCCACCCAGGTGCCCCAGAACAAAAAATATTTTTAAAAGGGAACCATAGAGCATAGAAAGAGGAAGTCAGTGGGATGGCCCTGAGGAGGAAACAGCAAACCTCGAGTCCTGAGTCCCATGGGAAGTCCCCTACTGCACAACGGCTAATTGCCACCAAGACCCATCCTGACCTGGACATCGAAGTGGATGACAAAGACGTAAAAGAACATATCAACCCAAGAACCATAAAGTTCTTGATACTTGCCAAACATGAAAGCAAATGCATCAGAAAGCATTTGAGAGGGAGCTTGTTCCTTTCCACCCCAGGTAAATTGATTCTAAAGTAGTAACTGCCCATCCAGCAGAGAGGCCTGAACCCAGGAGGCCCCACTGACAGGCAAGGGGATCATAAACAGTGGCAACCTGCTTGACTTCAGGTCAGAGGAGCAGCACCCAGAATGGACAGACACTAGGAAACACCTGGGCTCTGGGGTGACCGGGATGCTCATGGACTGCTCACGGCCCCACCCCATCTTGCTGGGAGCCCCCTGCTTTTAACAGCCGAAATTGCTCACTTCCTGGGATGCTAGGAGACTAGACTCCAAGAGTCTGGGCTTGTAGGGAAAGGGCTCATTTCATATCGTGCTAGTAGACGAGTGAATTGTGATGACCTTTTTGTAAAATCATCTGGAAACATCCATCATGGTGAACTGCATGCATACCCAACAGTTTTACTCCTGGAATCCATTCCCCAGAAATAACAGCCCCAGTTCAGGAAAATGCATCTCAATGGGTCTGGCCCAGTGTTTGCAGAGTGTACTATAGGCGGAGTTCAATTTTCCAGATGTTTCTAGGGAGACCTAAAAAGGTAACCAGAAAAAGTTCCAAAGTGGAGTGTTGGGGAAGGGAAAATCCAAGTTGAAAGGGAGGCACGAGGTGTCCCCACATAGGACAGGAACCACCATAACTGTGGAGGCAAAGCATGATCCAATCCCATTCTAGTTAGGAGAGCTGGTGTTTTAACAGGTACCTAAGATTTGTTTCAATTAGATACGGCAAGGCATACAGACAGGGAACGTCTGTCATGAAGGAAGAAGCTTTTAGAGTCACAGATCCCTTGAAACAGAAGGCTCTCGGTTGGTTTGCATACGCCAGTTGCCCTCCCAGGTGGGTCCCTCACTAGCTCTAGGAATTGGCCAACCTGGGAGGGTTAGCAACCCTCATTACCAAGGTCCCTGATATCAAAACATCAGAATAAAAAGACATGCTTGATTCAGCTGGCCAGACCCCACAGTTCAGTAGCTCAAATTCCTCCACCTAGGTCCAGAAAGCAGCAGAGACTGAATCCTAGCAAAGTGCCTTTCCTACAGGGACCAGCAGGCCAGAGGAGAGAAAGGCCGAAGTGAGGGTCGGTCGGCTGGCTGACCATTGTGCACGGGAAACTCAGAGGCACATAGAGGAGACTCTGATTATTGACTGTCGGGAATCTTAACTTCTAGATTTGGGATTATGACCCAATTTCAAGACCTAGCATGCCTGGTGGAGGCCCAATGTGACACACTGCTGTTTTCTCTCAGGGTGATATTTCTCTCCAGGCAGTATCCTGTGGAAAGAAATCAGAGCTTGAAGCCCCCAGAAGGATAAAGAAGGCAATAACAGAGAGAGAGATTCTTCCCTCTCCTTGTGCCAAGCCTAAATTCCAAGGACTTGGGTGGTCTTGGCGACTCAGGGGTAGGTCAGGAAATGAAGCATGCTCTGAATGGGAAGTCTGATTTCTAATGACTCGTGTGTGTATGAGAAAGGAATGAGTCATTGCTTCCGCCCAAAGCCACTCACCTGCACTCCCAGCCCAACTGAGGTGGACCGTGTTTCTGGTGGGTCGTGCCACCTCACTGGCTGCAATTACATAAAAGGGACAGTTGATACGGAACTAGTCTGAACATTTAATAGAGAGATGTTTGTCTTCATTTCAGCCAAACGCTGGATCCTACTTCAAACCATTTGCAATACTTGCACAGAGGCAAGATACCTGCTTCGCCTACATGACTGGCATTTGAGATGGCCGGGGAAAAGAATGGGACTGACCCCTCTGGGCTGCCGATGTCCTTCTATAACAGAATTCTCTTAACTGTAAAGGCCCTACGCTTGCCTGCTGTCTCCCTCTGCCACCTTACCCACACCGCCCTATTGCCTCCCACAGCCTCTCGAGTCCCCACAGCACAGTCCGAGGAAACACCTGAGGCCCTCGGCTCTAGGAAACTCCTTGATATCCCTGAACTTTGCCTGAAAAAGTCCCAGCTTGAACTGCCTCGCCCAGTCTCATTTAAGGAGACACTTTATGATCCCAGGTGGTCTTTGGCTGTTGGGGTTAATGTATCTGGGCTGAGTCCTCACTGTTTTCTGGTCCTTTTCCTCCAGGACATGCTGTGCCCACTACCTGCTTATCAGAAGAGCTACCCTTCTCTATGTAGCACTAATCTACACCCTGCCCCCTAAAATGCCTCGGACATTTAACCCTGCTTATTATTATCTAGTGAAATGTGCTAGGGATGCCCGGGTGGCTTGGTAGTTAAGAATCTGCCTTCATCTCTGGTCATGATCTCAAGGTCCTGAGATTGAGTCCAGCAACTTGATCCTCACTGGGAGGGGCATCTGCTTCTCCTTCTCCCTCTGCTCCTCCCCCTGTTCATACTCTCTCTTTCTATGAAAGAGAAAGGAAAGAAGGAAGGAAGGAAGGAAGGAAGGAAGGAAGGAAGGAAGGAAGGAAGGAAGGAAGGAAAGAAAGAAAGAGGGGTACCTGGGTGGCTCAGTTGGTTAAATGTCTGCCTTCAGCTCAGGTCATGATCCCTGGGTCCTGGGATTGAGCCTCACATTGGGCTCCCTGCTCAGCATGAAGCCTGCTTCTCCCTCTACCATGCAACCTGCTTGTGTTCCTGCTCTTGCTGTCTCACTCTGTCAAATAAATAAATAAAATCTTTAAAAAAATTTTTTTTAAAAAAGAAAGAAAGAAAAGAAAAGGAAAGATAACTAATGGCCACCAACTAGCCCCTTTTCTCTCCTCAGATGAGCAATGGGACAGAAAACACAGTTTCTGATGATTAATAATAATATTACCCCCCACCCCATGCGGAGGCAGGGCCCAACTCTGTAGCTCTAGGGTTCTCCCAAGCCTATGGACTATTAGCTATTGGAATTAGCTTTACAAATGCTCTTGCAAGACTGCATTTCTGAGACTTTGAAGAACCTACAAATCCTCTGGGGATCTTATTAAGATGCAGATTTGATGCCCTAGGTCTGGGGTAGGCTTAACATGGTGCCTTGTCTCACAAGCTGCAGGGTAATAACATTGATGCTGCTGGTGCATGAACCACGCTCTGAGTAGCAAGGACACAGGGAACATACAGATCTGAGCTTCAATGCGTGTATATAAACTTGCACTTGCTAAGGTGAACATCAGCAACTTGAAAGGGAACACCGTAACAATGATCTCTTTGTCTTTTTCTGAACTGGACTGCTTTAAAGATCTCTAAATTCTCCGCAGGGCTTCAAGGTGCTATCGTTTTAATGACATCTATAACCACATCTTCTAAAAAACTTCTTGCACCCAAGCCAATTTCGAAATGCATTTGAGAGAGGGAGACGCCTTTGGGCTGCAGGGTAAACCCCCAGTGACTCAGAGCCCTGGGTGAAATCACTGATTTGTGGATGTGGAAACTGAGCCTGAAAGGGCTCCAGGAATAAGAGCAGGTAGCTGACATCACCTGGCGGCTCAGGGGAGCCCCCCAAGCCAGCCTGACACTGGCCCTGCCTTGTGCTGCCTCAACTTAATGTTAACCTAACTAAGGTTAAGGTGCCCACCTGGGTTTTTGCTCATACCCATTTTAGAGGACAAATCTTAGTGTAATTTAATACCCCTCCCAAAATTGTTTTGGAGTTAGGTGCTTTTTTATTTTCTTCTCTTTTTTCCAGTTTTGCCTCAAGAAGACAACCACGTGGGCACCTGGGTGGCTCAGTTGTTAAGCGTCTGCCTTTGGCTCAGGTCATGATCCCAGGTCTTGGGATCCAGCCCTGTGTCCAGCCAGCTTCCTGCTCAGCAGAGAGCCTGCTTCTTCCTCTCCTTCTGCCTGCTGCTCCCCCTGCTTGTGTTCTCTCTCTCTTTCTTAAATAAATGGATAGAATCCTAAAAACAAACAAACAAACAAAAACAACCTTAAAACTTAAAAAAAAATTTTTTTTAAAGAAGAGAACCACTTGGAGGTGATGCTTGTTCACTGTCCTGTGGCTTTTGTAGGCTGTGGCCGTTGACATCCCACTAAGGAACTGTCACAGCGGGGCCCATATCCTTACAGAATGAAGGTAACAACTAACAGTTGTGTTGTTTCTTTCCAACTTTGGCAACCAACCTTTCCAATTTCAGAAGGAAGTCTTGCTTTTCAAAAGTCTACACCCTTTCCGAACACCTCTCACATCACAAGTTATCTTAATTTTGAGAGGGCTGTGTCTCAGAACCATGCAGAGGGCCCTGAGTGGATGGAGAATGCTTACCATAACGCTGGTGAGAGGACGTCTGTGCTGAGATGCCATGCCTCTGACGCTCACCTGAGCGGCTGCTGAGGTTCACTCCAATCTGGTTTAGCGCCGGAACGAAATCTGATTCTAAGCTATCTGGCGCCACCTGCTGGAAAAATGCAAACATGGCAAAAGGGCGTTTTCTCATGGGAGTCCCAGTAACGAAGAGATTACTTCAGATCATTTCGCGCTCGTTGCCTTAATTACATATTCCTGTATTTCTGCCCCTAGTATTGGGCTTGATGTACTAAATGTTCCTGCATAAGTTTTTTTTCAAAAGAAACATGATTTACTGGCACAAAACTGTGTAATGAGTGTAGACCTTCTAGGACAAGTGAGTCCCAGAGAAGGGATAAAATATTACTTATATGGGGTGCCTGGGTGGCTCAGTGGGTTAAAGCCTCTGCCTTCAGCTCAGGTCATGATCACAGGGTCCTGGGTTCGAGGCCTGAATCGGGCTCTCTGCTCGGCAGGAAGCAAATAAATAAAATCCTTAAAGAAAATTACTTATATGATTCAGTCATGACTTTATTAAATTCTCTCTAAAATCTTGCTATCACGCGGCTTGCACCACCTCAAGAATGATTAAGTTCTATCACTCTACCTGTGGTTCCGTTTCTTTTTGTAGTCCTAAAATTGTCTCTTTACAGTAAAAAGGACTTTCTCTTTAACCATTTTCCAACCTCAATTTATGATCGTCATATGGATAGATAATGATTCAATGGTCTCTAGAATGATCGATCTTATTTTGCATTTGTCCAGGGGGTGCTTTTTCCTTCCCACCCTTTTTACCAAACTTTTAAATGTCCTACTTGCCACTTGGCAGTCTTATGGATCCTTTAGTGGTCCTGGAGCCTTCCCCTCAGATGCTGAGTGAGCTGTCAGTTTATAGGAGTTTGGGTCGTCAGATGAAGTAAAATACGAGTGGAAAAAACATGAGAGGCCCAAAGATGCTGTTTCTAGCTTCTGCCACTACATGGTTGTGTAACTTGACCCCTGTGCCTTCTAACTGTCCCTTAATCCACACCACGTAGGTAGCAATGAGTGTCTATCCCTGCACCAGCACTGCCCCCTCTCTAAGACTTATTGGAGTGATTACATACGCTGGAAGAGTAAACCAAAGCTCAAAGATGCAAGTCCCTCTCAAAAACATAACAAATTTTCTCAGTTTTTGCATTTATGAGTGAATATGTGACATAAATCTGGCCAATGCAAAGCCAGAGTTTGTTAATAGATGAGAATACTGGGAAAGCTTCATTAAAGGGGAGCTGACTCAGCTAGCATGTTCCTTTCATCCCCTCCTGATTCTCTTCTTCCTGCCGCAAATGCAAATGAGATGACTGGAGAATGGAAGCCTTCTCGTGGTCATGAGACAAGCACCCATTCAGGATGATGGAGCAGAAAGACTGTAGAAGCCTGGGTCTCTGGCGACAGCATGGAGCAGCCTTTCCAGTCCTTAACTATGTCCAGATTTCATGCTATGTGAGAAAAACAAGACCCTTCATTGGAATAACTCATTATATATTCAATATCTGATATTTGGGGCTTAATGTAAGCCCTAAGTGATACAGGACAGTTATTATTAAATAGCCCACTGCCTAGTCAGTCACAGAAGAAGGAAAAGTTTTTGGCATTTTCATAATCAATATTATTGCAGGTACACAGTAAAACTGTTGGGCACTAGGCATTGGGTATTAATCTACCAATTCCAAATCAACATAGAGGAGCTCATGCCTTGTTTGGCTAACACCCAAATTTTACTTCCTGGTTGTAATTTCATCCTTGCAGTTCCTAAATTTGAAACTTATTTTTTAAAGATATGTTAATTTATTTGAAAGAGAGACAGCATGCACGAGTGGAGGGAGGGACAGAGGGAAAGAATCTCCAGATTCTCTCTCAGACTTCCCACTGACTGCAGAGCTTGATGCAGGGCTCCATCCCATGGTCCATGAGATTAGGACTTGAGCTGAACCCGAGAGTTGGACACCCACCTGACTGGGTCATCCAGGCAACCCATCCTTTTTTTTTTTTTTTTTTTTTTTTTTTTAGATTTCATTTTTAAGTAATCTCTACACCCCACAAGTTTCTCAACTCATGGCCCTGAAATCAAAACTTGGATGTTTCACCAACTAAGCCAGCAAGAAACTTACCTTAGTTTGAATCTTGCAATAGAATGCGATAAAATATGTAAAAAAAAAAAAAAGCTGAGCACAATGTGTGGCATATAACATTTAATGCTGAGAATGCATTCAGAAAACTAGAGATTTAACTAAATCTGTACGGTAGAGACATTATATGTGTTTCTGAAATATGAATTTATTATGTATTACTAAGAATTGTGGGTTTACTTGGTTGTATAAACTACAACATAAACAATAGATAAGTAAAAAATGTTAGATATTATAAAATAGATACTAATAAAAGAAAATGAAATCTAGACAATTATACTTATATAGGGAACTGCATAGTCTCCAAGTGACAAAAGCAGCCACATGGGGAGAAAGTGTTGACAATCATTTGGTGAAGATAATCATAGGCTCAGCTTAGTCTCTGCCAAAGGCTAGTCCTCAGCAAAAGTATGAAACTGTCCTTAGTGACTGTACAGCTTACTGCATAGTTCTTTTCTCAAGAGTTAAAATGCTACATATTTCCAATAAAGGCCATATTCATCCACAGTGAAGAGAAACCAAGAAGGTGGACAGCAGGCTCATTGTGTCCTCAGGGCACTGGGGAATCCAAACACAGCTGGCTGGTCAACACAGTCTTCCTTCCTGTCCCTTTTACTCTGTCTAGGTTTCTGCAGTGTTTGAACCTGTCAAAGTGACCAGATCTGGCTCTAGATAGTTTTGTTCATAGTCCCTTTTTTTTTTTTTTTTTTTTTTTTTTTTTTTTTTTTTTTTTTTTTTTTTTTTTTTTTTTGTCTTGGAGGTGGATGAAGAAGCCCTCTGATATCATCTGGATGAAGAGCTGCTTATAAAATGTGACATTTCAGAGCTGGGCTGGTTATTGATGGTGCTAGATTTGGAGAATGACATTGCCAGTCTTCCAAGACCCAGTGGACCCTTGGCCAGTGTTTCTTTAAGACAGGCTCAGCCCCCTAATTTATACATTTCTTTGGGCAGTGTATAAATGGCAGAAAGAGAGGACTACACAGGAATTAATCATCCTCTTTACGAAATACACTCAGTTCAGGAGAGTGAAAGCAAAGGGCTCATTAGCATCGAATATTTGCATTACAAGCACTATCTCTCACTATTAAAGAGTATGCAGAATACTTTCCACTCTCAAACATTTTGAATAAAAGTAAACCAGAGCACTCAGAACACTGGAGGAAATATGAAATGGTAAACTACAAATAACTTCTTTTTTTAAAAATAGTATTTTCTTTATTTATTTTGCAGATGGTGCAGAGAACAAGCAGGGGGATGGGCAGAGAGGGAGGAAACCTGAGGCAGAGTCCACACTGAGCGCAGAGCCTGAAGTGGGGCTCGATCTCACAACCCTGGGATTGTGACCTGAGCTGAAATCAAGAATTGGACGCTCAATCAACTGAGTCACCCAGGCACCCCTAAAAGGACATTTTATACACACACGTACATATACATCTTTTTGCTAGAGAATTAAGTTCAGAGACAAATAACAAAAAATTAGTACAGCATAGATTCCATTAAATGGAGTATATATTGGCTCTAAAGAAATTATTCATTCTTCTCCCTTCTTCACTATTCACAGATAAGCACTATATTCTCCCTTTCTAAAACGTTTTCTGGAGGAGGGGCAAGATGGCGGAGGAGTAGGAGACCCTGTCGCCACCGGTCCCCTGAAGTGAGCTCAGTATCTACCAGAACACGGTGAACCCCCACCAAATCAGCCTGAGATGTAAGGCTACACACTCCTGGATCTCTCGGGGGCAGAAGAGCGGCAGCGGAGAGGTAGCGCCAGTGGGGAGTGCTCGGCTGATTCTGAGGAGAAACAGGAGGGGGAGGGAGCCACCAGAAGCAACCCACTGGAAAGTAATACCCTAATATGAAACTGCCCTGTGCTTGGGGACGGCAATAGCTTGGAGACCGGTGGCTGCCAGACAGGCAGGGACTGGTAACAGGACTCAAGCAGGGTGGCCGCAGGCGCAGACCCAAGCCCCCCTCCCCCACGGCCGCCTCCGCTGCACCTGCCTGAGAGGACCCCACTCGACGTGAGCCAGCAGTCTCTGGGGCTGGTGGCTGCCACGACCACCACAGCCACCTCACTGCCTCCACTGCTGTGGGGCCTGAGGGCACCCAGCGTGGGCTCGAGTCAGCGGTCCCTGGGCCTGGTGATGGCAGCTGCTACCACAGCCACCGTGGCCGCTGGCCTCTGACGAGGCTGAGAGGACCCGCTGTGGGGGCCCGGGAAGGGCAGGACGGTCTCCCCCAGACGAGTATCGCTCCCAGTTTCTGTGGCATGGAGGTACAGGGACAGGTGGGCGTCTCAAGCAGTCACGGAGAGGGTGGCCGGGGGTGCGCACTGCCTGTGGGAGGCTGGGGCGTTCAGGGGAGTTTGCAGAGGGGGAGTCTGTGTTCTGAGACAGGGGTCTGGTGCGGACATCTTACTTTGCGGTGAGTCTCAGAAAAGGCGGGAAAAGCTGCCTGAGAACAAAAACCTCCAGAGAACAGAGCCTGAAAAACTGGTTTCCACGGAGCCCAGCCCCTTAATGGAGGGCAGACTAATGAGGCCAGAGCAGGACTGACTGAAAAACAACCTGGCACGCCCCTCCCCAGAAGACAAGCTGAAAGAACTCCAGGACAACCACCACAGGGTCCCCATAAAACTGGATAACCCCAACATCAGAGGAAAACAATATATTAAGGTCCCACTATTGCCTCGCAGACTGTGTCTTTCTTAGATACAACTTTTCTCTCTTTTCTTTCTCATGATTCTTGTTCTTTTTATTTTAACCTATTTACCATTTCAAGTAGATATTTAATACAACATATTCCATAGTAACTTTTTAACTTGAACTTTTTTCATACATATGCTTTTTTCTTTTTCTTTTTTTTATATATATAGATAGAAGCATGAAGGTAGTCCTTTTCCCTCCTATTCAATACTACCTGTATACCAGTTTTAATTTTCCTGTATTGCTGGAAAGTTAAGTCCTCTAACAAAGATAACATGATTCACCCAGGAAGAACAGAAATACCCTTCCTTGTCCACATGGAGGGATTATAATCACCTTCCCATCACCCCCCACTTTTCATTTCGTGTTATTTATTTATTTATTTACTTATTTATTTATTTTGGTTTTGTCGGTCTTTCTGTTTGTTTTTGTTTTTGTACTTTATAAATCTTACTCTCGGGGCTCATTTTGGCTGGGTTTTTGTTTTATTTTTTCTTTTTTCTCTCTTTTTGGTGGTAACTTCCAATTGCTCCAAAACTTTCCAGAGTCCATCTTGCCTAGATCATGGTTGATATTCTCATCTATACATACCCTCAAACACTTCTTACCAGAATAACTAGGAGGAGAAACCCCCAACAGAGGAAAAAATCAGAGACTGTGACCTCTGCCACAGAACTATTGAAAATGGACATAAGCAAGATGTTAGATATAGAATTCAGAGTAACAGTTATGCAGACAATAGCTAAGTTGGAGAAAACTATTAGTGGAAATAATCTTTAAGGGCAGAAGTGAGAGCTGATCTGGCAGAACTTAAAGATGCTATCAGTGAGATCCAATCTAATCTAAATACTCTAACAGCTAGGGTAAATGAGGCAGAAGATCAAATTCGCAACTTAGAAGACAAACTGATAGAAAAGAAAGATCAGGAGGAGACCTGGAACAAACAACTTAGAAGCCATGAAAACAAAATTAGAGAAATAAATGTGAAACATTCCAATGTCAGAATTATTGGGATCCCTGGGGGGGAGGAGAGAGAGAGAGAGAGAAAGAGAGAGAGAGAGAGAGAGAGGACTAGAAGATATAGCTGAGCAAATCCTAGCTGAGGATTTCCTTAATCGGGGGAATGGAACAAATGTTCATGTCCTAGAGGAAGAGATCAGACCAGAATGCTTGGAAACTGGAACTCAATCACAAGAAAAAGTTTGAAAGAAATTTAAACACTTGGAAGCTAAAGACCATCCTGTTCAAGAATGTTTGGATCAACAAGGAAATCAAAGAGGAACTTAAACAATTCTTGGAAATCAATGAGAATGAAGACACATCGGTCCAAAACCTATGCAATATGGCAAAGGCAGTCTTTTTTTTTTTAAGATTTTATTTATTTGACAGAGAGAAACACAGCCAGAGAGGGAACACAAGCAAGGGGAGTGATAAAGGGAGAAGCAGGCTTCCCGCCGAGCAGGGAGCCCGATATGGGACTCGATCCCGGGTCTCTGGGATCATGACCTGAGCTGAAGGCAGTCGCTTAACCAACTGAGCCACCCAGGCATCCCAGCAAAGGCAGTCTTAAGGGGGAAATACATAGCCATCCAAGCCACACTCAAAAATACAGAGAAACTCCAAGTATACAAACTATCTTTTCACCTTAAAGAACTGGAGAGTCAACAACAAATTAAGCCTAATACATGCACGAGAAGGGAGATAATTAGGATTGGAGCAATGATCAATGAGTTAGAAACCAGAGATACAGTAGAACACATCAATGAAATCAGAAGCTGGTTCTTTGAATGAATTAATAAGGTCAGTAAACCACTAGCCAGACTAATCCAAAAGAAAAGAGAAAGGACCCAAATTAATAACATTATGAATAAAAGGGGAGAGATCAAGACTGACACCAAAGAAATAGAAACAACCATCAGAAATTATTATCAACAGCTAAATGTTAATAGGTTAAGCAACCTAGAAGAAATGGATGCATTCCTGGGAACCCCATAAACTTCCAAGACTGAAATGGAAGAAACTGACAACCTGAATAGACCAATAACTAGCAACAAGATGGAAGCTATGGTCAAAAATCTCCCAAAAAAACAAGATTCCAGGACCTGATGGCTTCCCTGGTGAATTCTATGAAACATTCTAAGAAGAAATAGTACCTATTCTCCTGAAGTTGTTTCAAAAAATAGAAACAGAAGGGAAAACTTCCAGACTAATTCTATGAGGCCAACATTACTTTAACTCCCAAACCAGGCAAAGACCCCATCAAAAAGGAGAATTTCAGACCACTATCCCTGATGAATATGGATGTCAAGATACTCAACAAGATCCTAGCTAATAGACTCCAACAGTACATTAAAAAGATTATCTACCACAAATAGGTGGGATTTGTTCCTGGGATGCAAGTGTGGTTCAATATTTGCAAATCAGTCAATGTGATAGAACAAATTAATAAGAGAAAAGAGGGAAACCACATGATCCTCTCAATTGATGCAGAAAAATCATTTGACAAAATAAAGTATCCATTCCTGATTAAAACTCTTCAGAGTATAGGGATAGAGGGAAAATTCCTCAACTTCATAAAATCCCTCTATGCAAAACCCACAGTGAATATCATCCTCAATGGGGAAAACTTGAGGGCCTTCCCATTGAGATAAGAAACACAAAGATACCCACTCTCGCCACTATTTTTCAACATAGTACTAGAAGTCCTAGAAACAGCAATCAGACAACAAAAAAAAGGTATTAAAATTGGCAAAGAAGAAGGCAAACTCTCTCTCTTTGCAGATGACATGATACCTTATGTGGAAAACCTGAAAGACTCCACCCGCAAATTACTAGAATTCATACAACAAAACAGTAATGTGGCAGAATACAAAATCAGTGCACAGAAATAAGTTTCTTTCTTTACACTAACAATGAAACTGTAGAAAGGGAAATTATAGAATCAATTCCATTTACAATAGCACCAAAACAATAAGATACCTTGGAATAAACCTAATCAAATAGGTAAAGGATCTATACTCTAGGGACTACAAAACACTCATGAAAGAAACTGAAGAAGGCACAGAAAGATGGAAAAACATTCCATACTCATGGATCAGAAAAATAAACATTGTTAAAATGTCTATGCTGCCCAGAGCAATCTATACTTTCAACACCATCCTGATCAAAATACCATTGGTGTGTGCCTGAGTGGCTCAGTGGGTAAAAGCCTCTGCCTTCGGCTCAAGTCATGATCTCAGAGTCCTGGGATCGAGGCCTGCATCAGGCTCTCTGCTCAGCGGGGAGCCTGCTTCCTCGTCTCTCTCTGCCTACTTGTGATCTCTCTCTCTGTCAAATAAATAAAATATTAAAAAAACAAAAAAACAAAAACAAAAAAACCCCCACAAAAAACAAAAACAAAAACAAAATACCATTGGCATTTTCCAAAGGTGCTGGAACTAACAATCCTAAGATTTGTATGGAATCAGAAAAGACCCTGAATAAACAAAGAAATGTTGAAAAAGAGAAACAAAACTGGGGGCATCGTGTTGCCTGATTTCAAGCTTTATTACAAAGCTGTGATCACCAAGACAGCATGGTACTGGCACAAAAACACACACATAAACCAATGGAACAGAATAGAGAGCCCAGATATGGACCCACAACTCTATGGTCAAATAATATTCAACAAAGCAGGAAAAAATATCCAGTGGAAAAAAGACAATTCTTCAATAAAAGGTACTGGGAAAATTGGACAGCTATATACAAAAGAATGAAACTTGACCATTGTCTTACACCATACACAAAGATAAACTCAAAATGGATGAAAGACCTCAGTGTGAGACACGAATCCATCAAAATCCTAGAAGAGAACATCAGCAGTAATCTCTTCAACATTGGCCATTTCTTGAAAGAAACTTCTTTCAAGACACATCTCCAAAGGCAAGGGAAACAAAAGAAAAAATAAACTTTTGGGACTTCATCAAGATAAAAGCCTTCTGCACAGCAAAGGAAACAGTCAACAAAACAAAGAGGCAAACCATGAGTGGGAGAAGATATTCACGAACAAAACTATAGACAAAAGGGCTGATATCCAAGGCTGAGAATCATACAAAGGGCTGATTCTCAAATTCAACACCCAAAAAATAGATAATAAAGTAAAAAAAAATATGAGCAGAAGACATGAACAGGCACTTCTCCAATGAAGACATACAAATAGCTAGCAGACACATGAAAAAAATGTTCATCATCATTAGCCATCAGGGAAATTCAAATCAAAACCACATTGAGATATGACCTTACACCAATTAAAGTAGCAAAAATTAACAAGGCAAGAAACAACAAATATTGGAGAAGATGTGGAGAAAGGGGAACACTCTTACACTGTTGGGAATGCAAGTTGGTACAGCCACTTTGGATAACAGTGTGGAAATTCCCCCCAAAATTAAAAATAGAGCTACCCTATGACAATTGCACTAGTGGGTATTTATCCCAAAGTTACAGATGTAGTGAAAAAAAGGGCCATATGCACCCCAGTGTTCATAGCAGCAATGTGCACAATAGCCAAACTATAGAAAGAGCTGAGGTGCCCTTCAGGAGATGAGTGGATAAGGAAGATGTGGTCTGTATATACCACTGAATATTACTGAGCTATCAGAAAGGACAAATGCCCAACTTTTGCATCAATTTGAGGAGATTATGCTGAGTGAAATAAGTGAAGCAGAGAAAGTCAATTATCACATGGTTTCACTTACTTGCAAAACATAAGGAATAACATGGAGGACATTAGGAAGGGAAAAGGAAAAAGTGAAGGGGGGAAATTGGAGGGGGAGATGAACCATGGGAGACTGTGGACTCTGAGAAACAAACTGAGGGTTTTAGAGGGGAGGGAGTTGAGGAAATGGGAGAGCCTGGTGGTAGGTATCAAAAAGGGCATGTATTGCATGGGCAGTGGGTGTTATATGTAAGCAATGAAGCTTGGAACACTACATCAAAAACTAATGATGTATTTTATGGTGACTAACATAACACAATTAAAAAAAACACTTCTTGAAGTTTTGCCTTGTGTCAGACTTAGTGTTAGAAATTAGAAATAAAAGATGATTAAACATAAATACTACCTTAAAGAGGCATGGCATAGTGGTCTAGAGAGTGGATAAGACTCTGGAGCCAGTTTGCCTAATTGGGAATACCAGCTCTGCCATTTATGAGATATACAGTATGGGAAATTATGCAACCTCTTTGTCACTCAATTTTCTCTACCCCAAAATGGGCATAACAATAATACCTACATCTCACAGTGTTATTATGAAGAGTAGCTGAGGAGAGTGACATCATAAAGATAGCAAAATAAAGTTTTCTACCATCTACCCCCTAAAGGACAGTAATTTTGACAATCATCCCTGAACAAGGTGGAGTCTAGAAGTCCATCAGAGAAGTTCCAGCACACTGTTAGAAAAAAATAACCCAAGGTTGGACATGCTGATGGGGATAAGAAGAACAGTTTACTTTCCCTTTGTCTCTCCTTCCCATAGACAGCACAGTACAGTACTAAGAGAACTTCCTGGACCATGATTCCTCCCACAGTTTGAAAACCAAGAACATATAAATGATTGCCCAGCTACCCTGGCTGTGTAAGACATTGCCAAAGAGGTTCTTTTGTCTCCTCACCCGACTCAGAACACTGAGCTACATGACTGGGAGATATTGAGTGGCCTAGAGGACAGCAGCCAAGGCTCAGAATAAAATATATCAAGTATATGCAGATCCTACTAACCATATCTGTAACTCCTTGGGAGGTCATGTCTGTGGATTCCCCAAACGGGCCCACAACCATCCCTGAGATTCTGCATGCTTCATCCACAACTTCCCACCCTATTTCAGTGTGCACCACTTTAACACATTGCCAATGGTGGTAAGAGTGAGCTTTTGCAGATGACTAATGAGCATGTGCAAAAAACCAGCCTGACTCTGCAGGACTGAGAAAAATCACACAGACCTGAGAATATAGCATCCGTCTAAGGAAAGCAAGCAAAGGGAGGATGTCAACACCCAGCCTGGCTTTGCAGGTATACAATCTTAAATTTAAAGTAATTGGTAAGAATTAAGTCCTCAAAGGAAACAAGAAATGTGAAGTAAGTTCATCCATAGAAAAGATCTGAGAAGGCCTCCGAATCCCTAACAGAGCTAAAGGAAGGTATTTCTTCCCAAAGCCAGTCAGTAAAGACTGGAGGAGGTAACTGCTTCTTCTAATACAAAGACAGCAATATAAAACTTCAAGGAGAATTAAAAATCAAGGAAATGAAAGGTACTGCCAAAGGAACACAATAATTGTCTAGTACTGTCTCTAAAGAAATGTAGTTCTCTGGCTTAAAGAGGAATTCAAAATACCTATTTTAAGGAAGCTCAATGAGCTACAAGAAAACATCAGAAGAAAATTTGGTGAAATCAGGAAAACAAAACATAGACAAAATGAGAAATTTAACAGAGGATAGAAATCATTAAAAACAGAACCAAATAGAAATTCTTGAGCTGAAGAATACAATGAACAGAATGAAAAATACGCAGAATGTACTGACAGCAGATTGGATTATGCAGAAGAAAGTATCTGTGAAATAGATGACAGACCATTTGAAATTGTGAAGTCAGAAGAAAAATAGAATGAAAAAGAAGAAAGAAATCCTATGGGACCTGTGGATACTCTGGAAACAATCTACACCTTATATGGAGTCCCAGGAGAAGACAGGTATAAAAGGGGCAGAAAGCATATTTAAAGAAATAATAACTTAGAACTTCCCAACTTTGAGGAGAGATTTGGATATACAAATTTATCCAAATAGCTTATATATACTTCCATAATTTTAACTCAAAACAATCTTCTCTATAATAAAACTCTCTAAAATCAAAGGTAAAGATGGAGTTTTAAGAGCAGTAAGAGAAAACAAAAAACCAAAAAACTTTCTTACATGCAAAGGAACTCTCATAAGTTTATCAACAGAAATGTGGCAGACTGGGAGGGAATGGAAAGATATATGCAAAGGGCTGAAAGAAAAAAGTACCAAGCAAGAATACTTCAATCAGGAAATTGTCCTTCTGAAATGAAGGAGAGAAAAAAAGCTTTTCTTTCTTTTTTAAAAAATATTTTATTTATTTATATGTATATATTTGATAGAGAGACAAGTAGGCAAAGTGATGGGGGAAAGGAGGGGGGAATTAGGCTCCCCACTGAGCAGGGAGCCCAATGTGGGACTACATCCCAGAATGCAGGGATCATGACCCAAGCTGAAAGTACCCAACTGAGCCAGCCAGGAACCCCAAAAAGGCTTTTTCAAAGAACAACAAAAAGCTGAGGGAGTTTACCTCTACTAGCCCTGCTTTATAGGAAATGCTGAAAGAAGTTATTCAAGCTCAAATGAAAGGATGCTAAATAGGAAGTGAAACATGAAAATATAAAACACATTGGTAAAGGTACACATATACTCAAATTCAGAATACTCTAATACTGTAATACGGTGGTATGTTAATCAGTTAACCAAAATGTAAAGGTTAAAGGGACAAATAGCTATAGCTACTAATAATCTGTTAATGGATATATAATATAAAAAGAGGAAAATTATAATATTAAAAATATATAAAAGGGTGAGTAAAAAGGTAGACTTTTTGTATGCAATTGATGTTAAGTTGCCAGCGCTTGAAATAGCTATTGTGACTATAAGATTATTTATATAATTTTCATTGGAACCACAAAACAAAAACCTATGATTGATACATAAAAGACAGAGAGAAGGGATTCAAAGGATACCATTATGAAAAACCATCAATTCACAAAAGAATAAAAGAACAAAGGAGTTATAAAACAACCAGAAAATAATTAACAAGATGGCATTAGTAAGTCTTCACTTATCAATAATTACTTCAAATGTAAATGAATTCAATTCTTTAATTAAAAAAGGCATAGAATGGCTGAATGGGGAAGAAAAAATAGGACACAACTATATAGTGCCTTAAAGAGATTCACTTCAGCTTTGAAGACATATCCCATCAAAGTGAAGGGATGGAGAAAGATATTCCATGAAAATGGAAACCAAAACAAAGCAGAGGTAAAAAACACATATGTTAGACAAAGTGATTTTTAAATTTTAAAATTTAATTTTTAAATTTTAAAAAAATCACAAAAAGATACAAAGAAGATTATATAATGATAAAGGAGTCTATTCAGATATAATAACTGTAAGTATACATGCACCCAACATCAAAGTGACAAAATATATTAAGCAAATATTGAGAGATTTACAGGGGAAAAAAGAAAACAATATAATAACAAGAGATATCAGTACCCCATGTTCAATAATAGAGAGATTACCCAGACAGAAAATCAACAAGGAAACACCAGATTTAAAATATACTTTACACTTGAACTAAATGGACCTAACAGATAGGTACAGAATTTTCCATACAAAGCAGAGACACATATTCTTCTCAAGCATGCCCAAGATATTCTCCAGGATAAATCCTGTGTTAGGTCACAGAACAAATCACAGCAAATTTAAGAAGATTAAAATCCTGCCAGCCATCTTTTATGACCAAACTTGAAATCTGTAATAGAAGGAACACTAAAAAAATTCACAAATATGGGGCGCCTGGGTGGCTCAGTCATTGATTGGGCGTCTGCCTTCAGCTCAGGTCATGATCCCAGGGTCCTGGAATTGAGCCCTGCATCAAGTTCCCTGCTCTGCAGGAAGCCTGCTTGTTCCTCTCTTACTCCCCTTGTGTTCCCTCTCTCGCTGTGTTTCTCTCTGTCAAATAAATAAATAAAATATTTTTTAAAAATTCACAAATATGTGGAAATTAAACAATACTCTTCAGAACAACTAGTCAAAAAAGGAATTAAAAAAAAACCAAAAACTATCTTGAAACTGGGGTACTTGTGTGACTCAGTTGGTTGAGCATCAAACTCTGGATTTCAGTTTAGGTCATGATCTCAGGGTCCTGGGATCGCACCCTGCACTGGGTTCTGTGCTCAGCAGGGAGCTGGCTTCAGGATTTCTCTCCCTCTCCCTATGCCCCTCCCCAGGTTGTGCACACTTGTCTTTCTGTCTCTCTCTTTAAAATAAATAAATCTTGTTTTAAAAGATTTTATTTATTTATTTGACAGAGAGATCACAAGCAGGTAAAGAGGCAGGCAGAGAGAGAGGAGGAAGCAGGCTCACTGCTGAGCAGAGAGCCCCATGCTGGCCTCAATCCCAGGACCCTGAGATCATGACCTGAGCCGAAGGCAGAGGCTTAACCCACTGAGCCACTCAGACACCCTAAATAAATCTTTTTTAAAAAATCTTGAAACAAATAAAAATGAAAATATGAGACACAGGAAAAATATTTCTAAGAGTATAGTTTCTAATGATAAATGTCTACATTAAAAAAAAGAAGGAGCTCAAGTAAACAACCAAACATTATGACTCAAAGTAGAAAAAGAAGAATAAGCTAAGTCCAAAGGTAGCAGAATGTCCATACTCAAAGTTTACTCAAGGTCATCTACAGATTCAATGAACTCCCTATCAAAATTCCAATGACATTCACAGCTAATATCATCCTAAATGGAGAATAACTGAGAGCTTTTCCTGTAAGATCAGGAACAAGACAAGGGTATCCATTCTCACCACTTTTATTCAATATAGTACTGGAAAATCTAGCCACAGCCATCACATAACAAGAAGAAATAAAAAGCATCCAAATTGGTAAGGGAGAAGTAAAATTTTCACTATTGCACATGACATGACACTGTATATAGAAAACCTAAGAGGCTCTACCAAAAAAATTGCTAGAACTAATAAAAAAATTCAGTAAAGTCACAGGATACAAAATCAATTCACAAAAATCTGTTGCATTTCTATACTCCAATAATGAAGTAGCAGAATAGAAATTATGAATCAATCCTGTTTATAATTGCACAAAACAGTAAGATACCTAGGAAAAAACCTAACCAAAGATAGATCTGTACTTTGAAAACTATAAAACATAGATGAAAAAATTTCGAGATGACACAAAGAAACGGAAAGACATTTCATGCTCATGGATTAGAAGAATAAATACTGTTACAATGTCTATTCTGCCCAAAGCAATCTCCACATTTATGCAATCCCTATCAAACTACCAATAGCATTTTACACAGAGCTAGAAAAAATGATCCTACAATTTGTATGGAACCACAAAAGACCCTGATTAGCCAAAGCAATCTTGAGAAAGAAAAGCAAAGCTGGAGGCATCACAATTCTGGACTTCAAATTACATTACAAAACTGTAGTAATCAGAACAGTATGGCATTGGCATAAGAATAGAGATCAGTGGGACAGAATAGAAAACCCATAAATGAACCCACAACTGTATAGTCAACTAATCTTCGACAAAACAGAAAAAAGTATCCAATGGGGAAAAGACGGTCTTTTCAACAAATGGTGTTGGAAAAACTGGACAGCAACATGCAAAAGAATGAAACTGGACCACTTTTTACACCGTACACAAAATAAATTCAGAATGGATTAAAGACTTAAATGTGAGAACTGAAACCATCAAAATCCTAGAAGAGAATACGGGAGTAACTTCTTTGACATCAACTGTAGAAACATCTTTCCAGATGTGTCCCTTGAGGCAAGAGAAACAAAAGCAAAAATAAACTATTAGGACTTCATCAAAATAAAAAGTTTCTGCACAGTGAAAGAAACAATCAAGACTGAAAGGCAATATATGGAATGGGAGAAGAAATTTGAAAATGACATATCTGATAAAGCGCTACTACAGAGAATAACTTATAGAACTCAACACTTAAAAAATGAATAATCTAATTAAAACACATGAACGGACATTTCTCCAAAGAACACATACAAATTGCCAACAGACACATGAAAAGATGTTCAACACCATTTATCATCAGGGAAATGCAAATGAAAACACAATGAGATATCACACCTGTCAGAATAACTAAAATTGACAGCACAAGAAGTAACGTGTGTCGGCAAGGATGTGGAGAAAGGGAACACTCTTGCACTGTTGGTGAGAATGCAAACTGGTGAAGCCACTCTGGAAAAACAGTGTGGAGGTTCCTCAAAAAGTTAAAAATAGAACTACTCTATAATCCAGCTCTCACACTTCTAGGTATTGCTCAAAGAATACAAAAATACTAACCCAAAGAGATACATGCACCCTGATGTTTAAATGAGCATCATCTACAATAGTCAAACTATGGAAACAGCTCAATTGTCCATCAATTAATGAATGGATAAAGAATATGGAGTATATATACACAATGGAATATTAGTCATGAAGAGGAATGATATCTTGCCATTTGCAACAACATGGATGGAGGTAGAGACTGTAGTGCTAAGTGAAATACACCCATCAGAGAAAGACAAGTACTATATGATTTCACTTATATTGGGAATTTAACAAACAAAACAAATGAACAAAGGAAAAAGAGAGAGAGAAATAGACAGGCAAACCAAGGAGCAGACTCTTAACTATAGAGAACAATCTGATGGTTACCACAGGAGAGGTGGGGAGGAAGAGAATGGGTTAAATAGGTGATTTGGATTAAAGAGGGCCCTTGTTGTGATGAGCACAGGGCATTGTATAGAAGTGTTGAATCATCATATTGTATACCTGAAACTAATATTACACTGTATGCTAACTAACTGGAGTTTAAATAAAAACATTAAAAAATTCCAGTGACATTTTCTACAGAATAGAAAAAGGAAACTTAAAATTTGTATGGACCCACAAAAGATCCCAAAAAGCCAAAGCAATCTTGAGAAAGAACAAAGCCTGAAGCATAACGCTTCCTCATTTCAAACCATATTACAAAGCTATAATAATCAAAACTGTATGATACTGGCATAAAAAAAGACACACAGACTAATGGAACAGAATCAAGAGTCCAGAAATAAACCTTCCAGCACACAGTCAACTAATATTTGACAAGGGAGACGGAAATACTGAATGGAGAAAGAATAGTATTTTTAATAAGTGGTGTTGAGAAAACTATTTCACATGTAAAATAATTTAACTAGACTTAACTGTTAAACCACTCACAAAAATTAACCTGAAATTGAGTAAAAAATTGAATGTAAGACCTGAAAACTATAAAACTCCTGGAAGAAAACACAGTTAAAAAGCTCTTTGACCTGGGTCTTGGCAATAATTTTTTGGATATGTCACCAAATGCAGAAGCAACAAGAGCAAAAATAAACAAATGGGAATACATCAGATAAAAACCTTCTGCAAAAAAAGAAGAAATAATCCATGAAATGGAAAGGCAATCTATAGAACAAGAAAAAAATATTTGTAAACCTATACCCAATAGGGGATTAATAGTCAAAATATACATGGAATTCATCCAACTCCATAGCTAAAAATATTTATGATCATTAAAAAATGATCAAAGGACCGAAATACAGATTTTTTTCCCCAAAGAGGACATACAGATGGCTAACTCCACATCACCCATTATCAGGGAAATGCAAATCAAAACCACAATGAGCTATTGTCTCACACCTGTTAGAATGGCTGGTATCAAAAAGAGAGAACAAATGCTGAGGAGGAGATGAAGAAAGGGAACTCTTATATTCAATTCCCAACTGTCAGTGGGAATTGGTGCAGCCCCTTTGAAAAATTATGGTGCTTCTCAAAAACTAAGATAAATAAAGTAAAATGATAGCTACCATCTGATCCTGCAATTCTACTTCTGGATATTTAACCAAAATTTAAAAAGCAATGCCTCAAAAAGATATCTGCATCCCCATATTCATTGCAGTATTATTTATGATAACCAAGACATGAAGACAACCTAAGAGTCTGACAGTGAATAAATACCTAAAGAAGATGTGGTATGTATTTACAATGGAATGTTATTCCACCTTCAGAAAGAAGGAAACCCTGCTATTTGAAACAACATTAATAGATCTCGAAGGTATTATACTAAGTGTAATAAATCAGATAGAGAAAGACAAATACTGAATGATTTCATTTATATATGGAGTTTAAAAATGCTGAACTCATAGAAAGAAAGAAGGGTGGTTGACAAAGGCTGAGGAGTGGAGGAAATGGGCAAATGTTGGTCCAAGAGTACAAACTTCTTGGTAGAAAAGCAGTAAATTCTGCGGATCTATCGTACTACAGGTGACTATAACTAACGATACTGTATTATATACATGTTAGTTGTTAAAGTAAATCTTGAATGTGCTCACCAAACATGCACACAAACACACACACACAAAGGTAATTACGTGTGGTGAAGGAAAAGTTAACTAACCCTATGGTGGTTTTACTATACATGTGTATCAAATCATGTTGCAGAATGTTATGTCTTGATGACATTTCAATAAACCTGGGAAAAAAATAAACATTAACAGAGTTAGTATTTTTTAAGCACTCAAGAGTTAAAACGTGTTGTTTTAAATAAGTAAAAAAAAAAAGGCATATACGGTTCAGTGGCAAAAACAGACATGAAACCAGGCAATTTGAGCAATGTGAAGTGCCGTGATCGAGATGTGTTCTAGAAGGCAAAGAGGGAAGAGAGCAGGCCGGATCAGAAGGTCAGGAAACACCTCTCAGAGAAGAGGGGAGGCGGGTCCTGTAAGTGCATTTTGCTGGATAAGCCTAAGTCCTCCAGAGACCAAGGAGGAAGCAGAGACTGCAATATCTAGGCAATATCTAGGCAACTCAGTTTCCCTTCTTAGTTTGTCTGGTGTTTCCATCTTCTCCCAGATCCTCCCAGCCCAGGGGGAGAGACAAACCCCAACCCAAGAAAAGACCCTTCAGCTGGGTTGAAAAGGAAGAGCTCAGGATTTCACTTCCAAAACTTCGTCCCTGATTGGACGAATGGTCAGCTGGCTCCTAACAGCCCTGGTGTTTCATCCCTGACCAGCGGGAGGGGGCCAATTTCAACCAGAGCTGGGTTGACTGCTGAGTCCCGTGGAGCCAGTGGAACAGCTGTTTCCCCGAAGTCTGTAGGGCCCTGCATTGCAGGGATGAGGAGCAGAGCAGCGTCTGGAGTGGTGGAGGGAGAGCGGCCCCCGCTGAACTCCA
Source organism: Spilogale gracilis (assembly GCA_004023965.1). Taxonomy (NCBI): domain Eukaryota; kingdom Metazoa; phylum Chordata; class Mammalia; order Carnivora; family Mephitidae; genus Spilogale; species Spilogale gracilis. The sequence goes on from PITA01010997.1 coordinate 38,856, forward strand.
GCCTTCTCTGGCTGTCCCTGAACAGCTTCCTTCCAAAGAACCGAATGAAGCCCAGCCTGAAAGAATCAAGTCTGGTGTGTATGGGACAAGAGGGATCAGAAAGCTCTCCTTTCATTCTTATCTTTCGATGTGTCCCTGTAAAGAGAATTTTCTAGACTGAGTGACAACAACAGGATCTCACTTCCTCTTCTGAAGCCTCACAGGTAAGAAGACTCCAGTCGTTCTCCTTTGTGGCAGAGTTCTTGTAACAGGAGTTGTGGCCAACCTCCATTCCATTCCATACGTGAGGTCCGACTCTTCCACCCACCTTTTGTAACAATCCCTAGACCTATTAACTGATGTCCCACAGCAGCAGAGATAGGGGAACAGATGGGTAAGGAAAATCAAAACAAACAGAAGAGCCTAGCATTGCTTGACTTCCTCTCAAACAGCCTGGTTCCCAGAGTTCAGAGGTTGGCACCCATCAGAAAGAAGAAATACCAGATTAATATGTTCACCTAGAATTTAGTAATTAGATAGCTACAAGTTAGTACCTGCTGATTAAACCTAAGGAACATTGAGCCTTGGGTGCTGCAGACTTCTAGGATTCCCATACCCCCATAAATGGAGCAGTTCTTTCATAGCCAACCTTATTTACTGAGTTCCCCAAGTATATGTGCAGCATGAATTCAATAAATACAGCATTAGTAGCTTGGTTCTACATAGCCCTGGGATACCCCCCTTTTTTTTGCACCTCTCTCCCCTACCCTGTTCTGGAAATTGAAGAACAGCTCCATGCACAGCTGGTGCCCATTCTGTTCCATTTCCATTGGAATTTGTCTCATCAGTACATTTTGCAAACCATAAGCCCTAGTTTTATGGTTCTCAGCTGTTGTTCTCGCAAAAGCAACATCAGCATCAGCTGGATGGGACTTGATAGAAATACAGATTCAGGCCCTCACCCGCACTGAATAAGAAAGTCCAGGGAAGAGCCTGGAAATCTGTATCTTAATAAGCCCACCCACTATTGATTCTGAGATGAACTCTGAGGTTTGAGAACCAATGGTCGAGTCTTGGCTGTCAAGGACCCAATCATATAATATATCAGGCTTTGTAAGCTGTATATTTTTGTTAACGCTGCTCTTGTACTGTGAAAACAGCCATAAATATGATGTAAGATGAATGAGCTTGAGTGTGTTTTAATGAAACTTGATTTACAGAAATAAGCAGGAGGTCAGATCTGGTCCCCGGGAGGTAATCTACCAACCTCTGAGAGTTTTAAACAGTGTTTCATCCATCAGAATTTCTATTTCAGTGTGTCTCTGATCCTGGGTTCTTTTAGAGCCCTTATTCTTTGTGTGTGTTCTGTAGATATTATGTTTACCCACAGTGCAAAAGAAAAAATATAACTACTAAAAGTACAAAGTCTAGTTTTCCTGAAGTCCTGGGGAGCATGTAATAGCCTCATTTTACCAGAAGGAAACAGGCACAGGATGTGATTGGGGCTGCACAGTGTACACTGTGTTCCCCCTTTTCTATGAAACCTGGTAGAAAGAGTGACTACCAGAGTTCTAACAGTAACCCAGGACCTGTAATTATGTTCAGCCACACTGCTCCTCCCAGATGATTCACTTTCCATGATCTAGATATCTACGCTCTGCTACCTCCTCTTATCTGGGGGCACAGCCAAGGAACAATAAAAATGGACAAAGTAGTTAGTTAATCATCGACTTATATATTTCCCTTGATTTTATCTATCAGTGATGCATCTGGAGATCCTATTCTGTTCACAGAACAGCTGGTACTCTTTCCTCACCATTAGTAAAGTATGAATATTGTCAACAGGGTAGGGATAGGTTTGATCTAACCAGGATGGCATCTAGGTCTTATCTGAAGACTTTGGGCTAAGGTGATCCTCCAAAATCAGGGGAGGAGGTTCGGGTAAGCTTCAGGCCATAAACATAATAATCAAGAAAATTAGAAACAAACGTTCCTGGGCTACTCCACTAAATGCATGCGTGGAATGCCATGTCTTCGCTACTAATGATGGGAAAAAGTGTGAAAACATGTAGCACGTTCTTCTTGCTTTTTGAATTAGCATAAACTTGATTATCTCAGAGTAACAAACAGTCCCCCAAATTTCAGTGGCTTTAATGCAAAGGATTTGGGGTGATGCAAGGGCTTCTCTATGGCAGCTTTCCTGTGTGGCAGCTCCGGGGTCAGGTGGTTTTAATCTTGGAGCATTGCCCCCGAAAACAAAGCTTCCTGCAGGATCGCTTGCCCCAGCAAAGAGGTGTGTGGGATGCCTATCACCTCTGCTCACAGGTCACCCAGAACTAGGCACGTGGCCCTGTCCAGTTGCAAGGGGGCATGTCCTCTCTATGCGCGGAAGGGGAGGGGAAGTGGATGTGGTGCCAGTACTACTGGAGCTCATGATTTCAATTACATTATATCCTGTATCTTTCCACAGCACCAAAAGGAGGTCAGCTAACATGAAAGCCAACCACATACTTAATTGAAGTATGGCGCACAACGTTAGATTAGTTTCAGGTGCAGAACATATTCTGCAATTGTATACGTCACTCACCACTCACCAGGTAAGTGTAGCCACCATCTGTTACCATATAATGTCATTACAATATTACATATTCCCTGTGCTGTACTTTTCATTTCCATGACTTACTTATTTTATATCCAGAAGTATGTACCTCTTAATCCCTTTATATCTTTCGCCCATCCCCCTACCAGTTTGTTGTCTGTATTTAAGAGCCTGGGTTGTTTTTTGTTTTTTTGTTTTTTAGGTTTTTATTTTAATTCCACTTATCATACTGTGTAATATTAGTTTCACACATACAATATAGTAATTCAGTAGTTCCCTACATCACCCGGTGCTCATCATGACAAGTGCACTCCTCAATCCTTTATCACATTTCATCCATCCCCCTTGCCTTTCCCCTCCACCAGACTGTTCTCTTAAGTAATGAGGAGTCAGTTTCTTGCTTTGTTACTCTCTGTCTCTGGTTTTCTTTTCCTGTTTCCTTGTTTTGTTTCTTAAATTCCACATATCAGTGAAATCATACGGTATTCGTCTTTCTCTGACTAATGTATTTCACTTAGCATTATACTCTTTACCTCCAACCATGTTGATGCATATAGCAAGATTTCATTCTTTTTTATGACTAATATCCCATTGTGTATATATGCCAGATTATTTAATCTATTCATCAATTGATGGACACTTGGGCTGCTTCCAGTCTTGGTAATTGTGGATAATACTGCTATAAACATGGGGGTGTTTGTATCCCTTTGAATTAGTGTTCCTATATTCTTTAGGTAAATACCTAGGACTGCAGTTGTTGGATCATTGGTAGCTCTATTTTTAACTTTTTGAGGAACCTCCATACTGTTTTCCAGATTGACTGCACCAGTTCTCCTTTCCACCAATAGTGCAAGAGGGTTCCCCTTTCTCCACATCCTTGCCAACACCTGTTATTTCTTATGTTGTCGATTTTAGCCATTCTGACAGGTGTGAGGTGATACCTCATTTGTATTTCCCTGATAAGTGACGTTGAGCATCTTTTCATGTGTCTTTTGACATCCGGATATCTTTTTTGGATGTCTTCTTGTCTTCTGTCCACTTTTTAATTAGATTATTCATTTTGGGGGTGTTAAGTTCTATACGTTCCTCATATATTTTGCATAGTAGCACTTTATGGGATATATCATTTGCAAATATCTTCTCCCATTCTATAGGTTTCCTTTAAGTCTTTTTGATTGTTTACTTCATTGTGAGGAAGCTTTTTATTTTGCTAAGTCCTAATAGTTTATTTTTGCTTTTATTTCTCTGGCCTCAAAAGACACATCTGGAAAGAAGTTGCTATGGCTGATGTCAAAGAAGTAACTGCCTGTATTCTCTTCTAGGATTTTGATGGCATCAGGTCTCACTTTTAGGTCTTTAATCATTTTGAATTTATTTTTGTGTATGGTGTAAAAGGTGGTCTAGTTTCATTTTTTTGTGTGTTGCTGTCCAGTTTTCCCAACACCATTTGTTGAAGAGACAGTCTTTTTCCCATTAGATATTCTTTTGCTTTGTCAAAGTTTAGTCGACCATATAGTTGTGGGTTAATTTATGGGTTTTCTATTCTGTCCCATATTTTTGTGCCAATACCATACTGTTCTGGTCACTACAATTCTGCGATATAACTTGGAATTCAGAATTGTGATGCCTCCAGCTCTTCTCTTAAGATTTCTTTTCATTTCTCTGTGCCATCTCGAAAATCTTTCATCTGTGTTTTACAGTTTTCTTTTTCCTTTTCTTTAAAGATCTTATTTATTTATTTGGTAGAGAGAGACACAGCAAAAGAGGGAACACAAGCAGAGGGAGTTGGAGAAGTAGGCTTCCCGCTGAGCAGGAAGCCCAATGCAGGGCTCGATCCCAGGACCTCGGGATCATGACCTGAGCCGAAGACAGACGCTCAACTGACTGAATCACCTGGGCACCCTTAAGTTTTATAGTTTTCAAAGTAAAGATCTTTTACCTCCTTGGTTAGTTTTTTCTCTAAGTATCTTACTGTTTTGGTGCAATTATAAATGGCATTGGTTTGTAATTTCTCTTTCTGCTACTTCATTATTGGTGTATAGAGATGCAACAGATTTCTGTGCATTGATTTTGTATCCTGTAACTTTACTGAATTTGTGTATCAATTCTGTATTTTTTGGTGGAATCTTCCAGGTTTTCTACATAGTGTCACATCATCTGCAAATAGTGAAAATTTTACTTATCTTCCTAATGGATTGGATGTCCTTCACCCTTTTTTGTTATCTGATTGCCATGGTTAGGATTTCTAGTACTATGTTGAATAAAAATGGTAAGAGTGGACATCCTTGTCTTGTTCCTGATCTTAGGGGAAAGCTCTCAGTTTTTTCTCATTAAAGGTGATATTAGCTATCACTTTTTCATAGATGACTCCCCCCTTTTTTAGATGGTCTTTATTATGTTGAGGTATGCTCCCTTGAAACCTATTTTGTTGAGGGTTTTTATCATCAATGGGTTTCATGCTTTGTCAAATGCTTTTTCTTCATCTATTGAAATGATCATATAGTTTGTATTCTTTCTCTTATTGATGTGATTTATCATATTGGTTGATTGGCAGAATATTGAACCATCCTTGCAACCCAGGAATAAATCTCTCTTGATCATGGTGAATAATTTTTTAATATATTTCTGAATTTGATATGCGAGTATTTTATGGAGAATTTTTGCATCTGTGTTCCTCAGGGATATTGGCCTGTACTTCACTTTTTCAGTGGTGTCTTTTTCTGGTTTTGGTATCAAGGTAATGCTCGCCTTATAGAACAAATTTGGAAGTTTTCCTTCCTTTTCTTAATGGTTTTTTTGGAATGGTTTAAGAAGAATAGGTATTAACTCTTCTTTAAATGTTTGGTAGAATTTGCCTGTGAAGTCATCTGGTCCTGGACTTTTGGAAGTTTTTTGATTATTGACTCAATGTCTTTGATGGTTATTGGTCTCTACAAATTTACCATTTTCTCCTGTTTCACTTTTGGTAGTTTATATGTTTCTAGGAATTTATCCATTTCTTCTAGGTTGTCCAATTTGTTGGCATATTGTTTTTCATAATATTCTCTTATGATTGTTGTTTTTCTGTGGTGTTGGTTCTTATTCTCTTCTCTCATTTGTGATTTATTTGTGTCCTTTCTCCTTTTTGATAAATCTGGCTAGAAATTATCAGTTTTATTGATTTCCCCCACCAACCCACAAAGAACCAGCTCCTGGTTTCATTGATCTGTTCTATTGTTTTTGTGGTTTCTATGTCATTTAGTTCTGCTCTGGTTTATTATTCCCTTCCTTATGCTGGCTTTTGGGTTCATTTGCTGTTTTTTAGCTCCTTGAGGTATAAGGTTATATTGTTTATTTGAGATATTTTCTTGCTTTTTGAGGTAGGCCTGTATTGCTATAAATTTCTCTCTTAGCAGAGATTTTGCTGCATCCCAGAGGTTTTAGACTGTTGGGTTTTCATTTTTATTGGTTTCCATATACTTTTTAATTTCTTCTTTGATTTCCTGGCTCACCTATTCATTGTTTAGTAGCATGTTATTCACCATCATGTGTTTGTGTTCTTTTCATGTATTTTCTTGTGGTTGATTTCTAGTTTCATAGTGCTGTTATCAGAAAATATACACTGTATGCATTCAATCTTCTTAAATTTGCTGAGATTTGCTTTGTATGCTAATGTGTGGTCTATTCTGGAGACTGTTACTATGCATTTGAAGGTGTGCTCTGCTGTTTTAGGATGGAATGTTCTGAATCTATCTGTTAAATCCATCTGGTCTAGTGTGTCATTAAAACTCATTGTTTGTTGATTTTCTATTTAGATGATCTGTCCATTGATGTGTTTTTTTAAATAGATTTTATTTATTTATTTGACAGAAACACAGCTAGAGAGGGAACACAAGCAGGGGGAGTGAGAGAGGGAGAAGCAGGCTTCCTGCTGAGCAGGGAGCCCAATGTGGGACTCAATCCCGGGTCTCTAGGATCATGACCTGAGCTGAAGGCAGTCGCTTAACCAACTGAGCCACCCAGGCACCTCAGTGTAAGTGGTTTTAAAGCCCCCACTATTATTGTATTATTATCAGTTAGTTTCTCTATGTTTGTAATTGACTGTTTAATGTACTTGGGTGCTTCTATTATTTTTTTCCTTTTTACGTTCCACATATTAACAAAATATGTGGTATTTGTCACCTGACTTAGTGTAATGCCCTCTCTGTGCATCCATGGTGCCACAAATGTCAAGATCTCATTCTTTTCTATGGCTGAGTAACATCCCATTGCACGTGCGCGTGCGCGCGCGCACACACACACACACACACACACACACATCTTCTTTATCCATTCTTCTATTGATGGATACATAGGTTTCTTCTATGTGACTACTGTAAATAATGCAGTAAATGTAGGGACTTTTGGTCAGGATTAACTCTTCACTCAAGTGCCCATAATGAGGATGAAGCCAAGGCTGCTGCCAAAGAACTAGAATGGGCTCTGGGCCTCAGGCCAGAAGTGCCTCCAGTCTCCCAGGTGCAATTCCTCTCTAAGAGTTTCCCCCAAAGTAGAGGAAGGCTGGCCCGGGAGACAGAGGACTGTAGTGAGGTGTTCTCAAGCTGTACTGCCCAGACCAGCAGCAATGGAACCTGGAAATCTGTTAAAAGGGCAAATTCTCAGGTTCCATCCCAGACCTGCCAAATGGGAAACACCATGTACTTTTATAATCTGTGGAGGTAATCCGTTGCAAGAACTTTATTTCTCTCCCCAAAAGACACAGAAACTTGAAAGGTTTCCTAGGGCTGTTCATTCAACCATCACATAGGACTATGCCCTCTGCCCTAATTCTCCAGGACCAGCCTGGGCCACCTCTTGAGAGCCACAGATTCTCATTGTCTTCTGGAAAGCCTATCACATGCAAAGTATAATTTGAGAAAGAGAAAAAGAATAATTGTGGATGTATTGACATGGGGAATGATGGGGACTTTGCTTGGAGAAGAAACTGGAAAGGGGTGAAGGGGACTGGATCTTGAAAAGAGAGGCAAAGAGAAGAGGTGTGCTGGTGTGGACACTAGAAGACTACTTTTGAAGGGTTCTGCAGGAGTACAGTCATGCTCTAGGCCTTGTTCACAGTCCTGGGTAGAGTGGCAGGAGACAGAAAATACAGGAACTCCTACAGGGAAACGGTTAGACAACAGAGCACCTCAATTTATCCCACTGGTGATTGAGCACCTACTCCGTGCCAGGCACTCTGAAAGTGAAGAAGCAAAATTGAGGAGCAGTGAGAATGCAGACCCTGCAGCCAGACTGCCTGGCTCTATATCTCCACTTGAGGTGCTGCTCATCCAGCAGTAGCTGCATAGCCATACCCAATATGTGTATAGGTAGCATCTATTCTGAGTGCTCACAGCCTTGCCTCTGCTTGCCCAGTGCCTGGATCATCCTAGTTGTTAGATCTTTTGACCATCATCCATGTGTCACTTACCTGCAGATTGAATTTAACAAGTTATTAAGCTTTCCTACCCCTCTATTTCCTTACCTGTAAAGTAGGAACAATAATAATACCTCCTCAAGTTTTAGGAGGATTAAATGAGTTAACAACAAGACTGTGCTTAGAGGGTGCCTGGGTGGCTCAGTGAGTTAAAGCCTCTGCCTTCGGCTCAGGTCATGATCTCAGGGTCCTGGGATCGAGGCCCGCATCAGGCTCTCTGCTCACCAGGGAGCCTGCTTCTTCCTCCTCTCTCTCTGCCTGCCTCTCTGCCTACTTGTGATCTCTCTCTCTGTCAACTAAATAAATAAAATCTTAAAAAAAAAAGACTATGCTTAGAACAGCACCTGGTGCATATTAGGTCCTCAATAAACATTAGCTATGATAATTCTTTTCTCTCAAAGCAAAAACAGTGCCTAGTATCTCAGAGTTAAGATGTCCAGACAGAGTGGCCTGAGTTGCTAAAAGCAGGAACTTGCTTCCTGTAGTAGCTTGATTGAAGGGCTCACCACCTGCTATCATGTCGGAGCAGCAGGCAGTAACTGGACAGCCACATGGTGGGAATGATGACACCATTGTCTTTCTCTAACCAAAACAGAGCCACTGCACATGCAGACAACCCTGCTCTCCTCCAGAACTTGCAGATGCTCTGGCCCAAGTGCTGGAACAGGCTCTTGGAGCCCATTCAAATGTGGGGAAATATTTAGATCCAATTGAAGTCACTCCAGATTGTTGGCTCTTATTTTAGATAAACAGGATAAGCAAAGTTGGCCTAAATGAGAACTGGTAATAAATACTCTCTTTCCCTGTTTTTCTAATTCTTCAAAGTCAAATGCTCTAAGTCTAAAGGTCTCATGGGGAATGTCTGAAGGATTTCTGGGGCTTATTTTTCTTGTTTAATAATAAAAATTCTTTACATTATACAGACCTTTCACATATGTGTGATACTCACAACATAGCTGAGAAGAAAGTAGGATAGGCGACCTTATCGTTATACTAGCCAGTTGGAAATTGAGGCTATGTGAATGTGGATGGTTTGTCGTGATGCTTATGGCCATTTCTGATAAGTAGACAAAGGTTATGAAAACATTGCTCTGGAAATGTATAGCCCTTCCTATTCATTGACCAATTGGATCCTTCTTTGAGTACATTACTCTGAAAAACACTCACCCACCACACATTTGCTTCAAGATACCCATGGGCAGAGTCCTCCACACATAACAATAGCAAACTCGTGGCTTCAGATGAGGAGCGAGCAGAGTGACCTATCCCAGCAAAGACTGAAGACCCCTAATCATTCATCTACCACCACAGCTACCTCCCTTCCACACTAACCATTGAAAGTTGGTTCTACACATGTTTTCATACCTATGGTCACAAAAGAAAGTAAGGTACATATCTTCTGCCTCCTAAAATAGGCATTTGAGGATGGAGCAGAATGAAATATTTTTTTAAATATTTAAAAGAACTACATACATCTCTAAAGAAAGACAATCAAACAGGACAATATATGAGCATTCCAATGAGAAAGAAATGAAAGTGGTCATGTGTAACTTTTCAAGCAGACATGGGCAGAATGATCATCACAATCATGGAGGAAAAAAGCTATACAGAGCACAAATATACGGATATATTTAATATATTTTGAGGCTTCAAACTACCATGGTAAGCTCTATTTCTTTGCAAAAATGAATAAGTAAAATCTTTCTTTCCATCATGAGAGATCAGGAAATCAACTAAAAGACACCAAGGTACTTTTATCCTGTGACATTCTTCTAAATTTAGGACAGTGGTCACCACCATTATTTAGTTAGACAACTAGACAACTATTTAGTAAGAGGTGCCTTGTATGTGTGACTTTATATCGGCACTTCTCCACTGGAGGCCCAGAAGGATCCAGTGAGACAGCATGGTGCCTCTCCATGAGTAGCCCTACCAGGCATCCATTCGCAGCACACGGTAGCATGAGAACAGGGAGCATGGCCAACAACCAACAATTCTTGAATGGACCCTGGCCAGATTAATTTCCTAAAGCACACATGAGCCAACCAGTTAGCAGCAGCCAAGCCCCTCTGCTACAGGGAATCCTGTGCAGACTCTGCCCCTGTTACCACTCAGCCACACCAACCATTGTTCTGTAGCACAATCTCCAGTGCAGCCAGACAGCTTTGCTGTGACTGCCCTATCCATCATAACCCACCTAAGTAAGAACCCTGCCCACCTCTTTCCCACTTTTCCCAAGTTCGTCACATTCCACTTCTTGACTCTAGTCTGAAGGGCTCTCCTTTTCCAAATTCTAACAGCAATTGAATTTGTTATGGCTCTATTTGCCACCATGCTGAAAAAAGGAAAATAGTGCAAGGGAGTGAAGCCAATGCAGAGAGAGAAGCTGAGATAGGAAGTATGTTTTATATACAATATAAGAATCTTTCAATCCTTTCTGAAATGAGGCAAATTGATCAATTTTTGTGCAATCTTCCAACCACAATGGCTAAATTAAACATATAAAAACAGTTTTAACAGAAGAAAAAACGATTGTTGGCAAGAGTATTAAGTAAATGGAACTCTCCTATACTAGGAGAGTAAAATGCTCAATTATTTTGAGAGAACAGCAACTACTGAAGTTTAAGATACACTTGCTCCCTGAGCCAGCAGTTCCAACAAAGCAAGTGTACGTATGCACGGAGACACACTGGAATGTTCACAGCTGCTCTAACTGTCACAGCCAAATCCTAGGAACAAAGCAAATGCCTCCCAAATACAGAAGGAATAAATATCTTGAGTGAGTAAATACAGTTACTTAACATACGGCAATATAAATGAGTGAAGTTAGTGTAGTCTACAACATAGATTAATCTCATAAAGATAATTGAATGAAAGAAGCCAATTGCAAAAGAAATGGGATAAATGTCAGAACACGAAGGGGTTTATGAGATTGCAGTAATGTTCTTTTAATTGAACTGGAGGTTGGTGACATGGACACGTTTTTGTGAAAATTGATAAAGCTGTGCACTTCTGATAATTTATCTAATACACATTACAAATAAATTATATTAAGGGGTGTGTGTGTTTGTGTGTGTGTATGAGAGAGAGAGAGAGAGAGAGAGAGAGAGGGCCCCAGAAGCAGAACTAGCCAGAGCACAGACAAAGAAGGAAATAGTCCAGAGAGCATGAACAGCATCCGTTAGCACAGAGGGCTGACTTCATGGGCGTGGGAACTATGCACCAATAAGATCCTGAACTTGGATCGATGCTCTGCCATTGCTGTCTTACAGCCTTTAATCATTTCTGAACCAGGGACCTGTATTTTCTTCTTACCCTGAGCCCCGCTGATTTCATAGCCAATTCTGAGTACAGGTTTCTTGCCAGCTCCCAGTATCCAATCGATCCAAGAACAGGTCACTGAATTGAATAGATTCAATCTACGAAAACAATTTTGGATACCTTTTCTGGGAAATCTTAACTGCAACTACCCTCACTCCAAGTCCCAAAGAAGTCCCTTGGAGTCAAAGTAACAAGGAGTGGGAGAGGGGCTCACTGGAGGGAGCTGCTACCCTCTGAGTCCTGAGAAGTTTCCTGAATGAACCAGGAAAACCACTCAGTTCAACCAGATACTCAGAAGGAGAATTGCTTCCCCACTCTGCTGATTGCCACATTTCTGGCTTCTTTTCTTATTAAGGGGCAGAATTACAAATTTGAGAAAAATTGGACATGCTTATCTTAGTTCCCCCTTCTCTCTGTAAGGAACAAGGAGCAGGTGCTTTCTGGTACACCGTTAGTGGAGGGTCTTTGAAGCAGGTGAGGGAGTGGACTGCCTTTTCAAGTGCCACCAATTTCAGGGGAGGGATGAGTGTGCCTAATTCTGGGGGGCACTAATCAAAAGCCATGTCCTCCATTCTGTTCTTGTTGTTGTTGTTGTTTAAGAGTAATAAAAGTGACATTTGGCTTAGACCTTCCCCTCATTTTCCTTATTTCTCAAATCATAGAACCTGAGCATGAAAAGGGGCGTTGACCAGATTCTGACCTTCTAGAATATTATTATACTTTCCTTTCTCTTTAAAAATGGCAGCAGGATTCTTGTGCAAGAACCACCTACAAAGTTCCGTGACTGCATTCACAGGATAAAAACCAGCCTCCAAGCTGGCCTCCATGTGCTTGTCTTCCAGGCAGGAAGCCCTGCATCTCAGATAAAATAACTTTCTCTGCTTTCCAAATACTAAGGAGCTTGCTTCTCCTTTCCTCTCCTCGCCTCTCTTGCCATTGCTGGGTGCCTTTGCAGAGAGGAATCCAGCCTGTCATCACTGGGCAGCCAGGCCACCGAGGTTACCGACTCCTTCAGTCCTGGGAGTCCAACCAGGTAGACATCTCACTGTCAAAATCACTCTCTGTTAAATTCAATTCCCCACCTTGGGTTGAGCAGCTGATACCACAGCCTGACTATTGCCTCTATTTTCTGCCTGAATTTTGCTCAGAGTTAATCTGTTCAAGGCCCAGGAGATTTTCTGGGGTTATTCCGCATGAAAGGAAGAACTCTGATTTTCAACTGAGAATAGATAAAATTCCCAGGGTACACCTCAAATAACTGCTCTTTCTGATTCCCATCTGTTTGATGGTGGCACTCAATTTCCATTAGCTCCAAGGAAACCTTTTCCTCTCATGTGATAGCAGCAGTAAGAACTTTTTTCCTGTAACTGTTATCAACCTCCAGAGTTCCAAATTATGAGCCCTGCATTTTTGTCACTCACTCATTTTTGGAGAACCTGTCCTTTAGTGACTTACTTTATTCATGGGAACTTTAACCTGCATAATTTCATGCTACCTTGCATTCATTCATTCATTCATTCATTCATTACCTGCTTATTCATTCAGCAGCCTAATACTAAGTGAACATTTATTCCCCCTACCCTACTATTCCTCTGCAAACTTTCTTTTTTTTTTTTTATGTTCTTCAATGCCTTCTTCATAAGACCTCTCCCAAAAACTCTTCCCTGTTTAAGTCCATCCTATTCTGATCAGAGCCCTCTGGTGTGATTGATTTCTTCTGGGCTTACTCAGTATTAGCTGTTTAGTCTGAAGCAGACTGATTCATCTGCTTATTTCTGAACTCCCCGCTATAATCCCCAGGGTTTCCCACACATAGCTTAAGTTGTACTCATGCCCAATGATTTTCATAGGGAGAGGAGGATTGAGAGTGAATCAGTCTGAAGAGTAGGTCCTTAAAGGTCCTTTGTAGTTTATAAGAAGTAATCCAATATTTTACTGTATTTCAAGTAATAGTTATTTGTATTGTATTTGGCAATACAAACTCTCTGAAGTGTAGCATGATAAAATATCCCTAATCTGTTGGAATGGAGAGAAAATATAATAATTGTCAGTGGGGACTTATCCTTGTAGGGAATGATTAGGCCCTGAACCAGGAAAAGGTGAGATGTTTTAATCTGTCTATATCAGAAATACTAGGTCATCTCTGTCATCAGAACAAGATCCATATTTCATACACCTTTGTTCAAATGCTTTACTTGGAATGCCCTTCCCTCCATACTATGAAACCCCACTGATCTCTCAATGATCTGTTAAAGATATCAGTTCATGCTTTGACTTCCTTGGTTCTACTAACTGTAAGTGTTCTTTCTCCTAAATGCCCTATAAGATGTCTCACCTATGACATGAATTGCACTAACTCATTTTTATCACCCATCCTCATAATTTCCTTGAGGGTGTAAATCATCCACAACAAGTTTGACTTTTATTCCAGAACCCGAAAATACAACAAAGATCACCTCATTCTTTCTCTAAACCAAAATAAATTAGTTCTAAGCTTTACTACCTGACTGGAGATACATTAAGTTTATCTTTGGTGGGTTCCCTTCTCACATGTGCCCTCCCTCTCCCTACCATGAGAAGAATACAATATTGGTACATGGGCCTAGGTAACACTGAGAGGGGCTTCTCCTTTGAGCGGGGTAGCATCCACTTTCCAAGCCCATGTGGGCAAGACGAAAGACGTGACTCCACCACCTCATGCCTATACCCAAAGTCAAGGCTAAAGCATTCTCAGCAAGACCTTTCTAGCCTTTCCATCATAACAAATCTTTGTCTCTTCTGAACCCCATATCCTTCACCCCCAGTTTGATATTGACTGCATTCTAGCATCTGCTTTGGTCTCAAATTTATACATACTTACCCCTCAGTGAGGCTCACCTCCCATCCTAAAAAGAGGAAATCATCTCATTCCCATTTGTTTCTCCTTCAGTAGCTAATGTAGTGCCTTAATTTAAGGTATTGAAAGAATGGTAATTATATTCTTTCCTCTTTAATTCCAAGAGATACTTTCTGGGGCCTACAACTCATAGTGTAGAACTCAGCCCAAATATGCCTCCTTTAAGGAAACAGTCCCTTGTCAGCCACTGTCATAGCTCCCAGTAAATTTCTTACCTGTCATCACAGCTATTTGCACCATTATGTAATCATGTTTATCTGGAACACAAGGTGGCAAGCTCCAAAGGGGCAAGAGTGACATCTGTTTTTACTCATTCTCCATATTTCCTGTCTGGAAGGCTGATAACTAGTAGCCATTCAAATAAACAATGACTTCAGTAATAATCTTATCCCCCTACGATTGAGGTGTTTCTCTTCTACCTGTGCTTTTCTTTTCTGATGTGTCTGAAACAAGGGAATCATAGTTCTCCCCTGAGGTAAAAGCAGAGACTCCTCTTGCTCCAGGACCTCCGTTGGAAAGCAGAGAGCATCAAGATCCCCATTCAGCTCTAAGCCACATTTTACCACTCCACCTTGCCTTCATGGCCTTGTCCTGTTAGAAAAACCCCTTACCCCTCTCAACTTTTTCTCCTTCCAAGAGAGATCCATGCAAACCTGAGCAGGAATGACAATTTCCTCATAAAAACCCTTCAGGGACCATTCAGGTAATTCTCCAAATACTATTTTCGACCATAATCATGTGCAGCAATAGGGATGTTTACCTGTTGGTTTGAGAATAACAAATAATCCAACTAGTTAATGTTCCGGACACTTGAGAACTAATAGTTGTGTAATTCTAAGTGAGAATGACATTGATCACATTGTAGATTAGTCTCGGGGACTGTGAGGAACCTAGTTCTCAGTACTCATGGAAAAGATCTTAGTTATTAGGGTTTAAATGGACCTCTTTTAGCAGGGTCTAGATCTGTGCTTTCCCATACAGTCGCTATTATTTCAAAATTTCTCAGTCTCAGTCACTACCAAGTGCTCAGTAGCCACATGTGGCCAGTGGCTGCTGCACTGACCAGCACTGTATCACATTTCAGTACAAAAAGTTCTGTGGACAGTGCCACTCAAGGTACCTTGAGCACACACCAAGTTGAAAGCTAGTCCCTGCATTTAAATACGAAATTATCAATCAACAACCACCGTCTCTATGTGCCAGATTCTGTTGTCCCTGATTCACACAGAGGGCATCATTATATCTTCATAACTTGGGAAATAAGTAGTGTATTACTACTCCTCTAAACTCATTTTCTAGTGCTGCAGGTGCAGAATATCACAGACATGATGGCCGTTTGATGGAAATAGAAGACCAGTAAAATGAGTCAGATGAATGACTCTGCTTACCCACTTCCTCTTTCTTCCTTGTTGCCCACTGACCATTTGGGCATAAACATGTTGAGATGAGATGGGCTATAACTCCCAAATCCAGAGAGGTGGTAATGTGGATAATAAATCCTGCCCAGAACCTGCCTAAAAGGGCAGCCTCTCAGGTGGGGAATGAGCAGCCACCTCATAGAGCAGGGCCAGTCCAGTGGAGCATATGACTAATATTGAAACAATAGGATTGCCATCATCACCCACTGGGACTGCTAAATGAAATATGCTAATTACCAAACCAGTGTGATGGGCAGGGTGTAGGAAGCACAAGTTTCCCTCCACAGAAATAAAAATAACATCAGCTCTCTATTAACCCCATCAACTAGAGCAACGAGAGCATAGGCAATTGAAGGTATAGAAAATCCAAAGCTTTGCTCCAGCAAGTGAGCTCATTTTCAGAGGCTTCGAAACCTAGTAAACAGAGATAGAAATTTTATGAATGCAACACACATGTACACAGCTTGACTTGGGAGGATCCCATGGGAACCAGCCCAGATACCCATTCAGGCTTGACATGCTCCTGACGAGCTTTAGACTTCGTGTTCATAAACTCACCACTCTTTTAGGACCTTCGGGCTTAATGCAAATTAATTAAACTGCCATGCAGCTCATTTGGCCATTATTGAGGTTTTAAAATAATTAAGAGTGAAAGCAACTGATTAAAGCCTTTCCAGGCTGCTGTAGCAGTTTATGAATTATATAAGTTCCATAATAATGTGACTCCGCAGTGACTGCAGATTAGCTGGGGGGATATTCATTAAGATGAAATAAAGAGGCAACAGTAGCCATGACATTTTTTTTTGTTTCATATTCCCTGACAGCTTCCAGGGAGCTCAATGTGAAAGCAAAAAAATACTATATTTCTATAGCATTTTACAAATAGGATGGTATTATTTATCCCATTTGATCCTCCCACTAATTCTATGAACTTGGCAAGGCTGGTGTTACTCTCTTTATTTTACATGAAAAGAAACTAAGGCTCAAACAAGTTAAGTGCCTCACACAGTCAGTAAAAGTGATATATATAGTCAAATATCCGGGGCTAACTCCCAGTCCAGTGTTTCTCCATGTTATTGTGCCTCTCTTTCTTAAGGATCGTGATTATGCAAAGACAGTTCCGCTAGTCTGAAATTTTTAGAGAGCAAGTTTCATTACTTTGCTTTAAGCTAAGATTCGCATATTAAAATAAAGCATAATGATTTTCAGTGAGGGAAGAATAAAATATTTTTGTTCTATTTTCTCCTTACACTCCATTAAAACTACAGAAAGAAAGAAAAGGTAGATAAATAGTACCATTTTAACTATGGAAGCAAGCACACAGGCAAAACATAATGAAGTGCACATTCAAACACTACAAGACTTGAGTCTAGCTGGGGAAATATGGGGACTTGAGTCTAGCTGGGGGAATATGGGGACTTGAGTCTAGCTGGGGGAATATGGGGACTTGAGTCTAGCTGGGGGAATATGGCAAGAGCCAACCCATGTACCAGACAATGATATTGATGAAATCAGGGCTGTAGTTACACTTTGGAGGAATAAAGGGGTTATTGAATGGGCAGATACACAAAGGGTACTTTTAGGATGCTGGAAACATTCTTTACCTCATTAATGGCTAAATAGGTGTGCTCACTTGGTGGACTTAGGATTGGTGCACTTTTCTGAGTATTATACTCAGTAAAAAAATTCATTTCATTGCCATAAAAGTCATAGCCAATGATGGTTACATTAAAGCCAATGATGTTACCATTAAAAATTCAAAGACAGTTATAGAATAGGCAAAGGATCAAAGACAGACACAGAATAGGCAGAGGGACACTTCTATTAATTGAACATCTGTATTAATTGCCTTTATGGAGTTCAGTTCTTCAAAAGGAACTAGGAGAGGGGAATCCAAAAAAGGAACTCTGTCAATAAACTATTCTTATTTTTTAATCTTGTGATATTAATTCTTTATTAAGATGTAATTGAGGGTTGCTGAGGGGTTGGGGGAAAGGGATAAGGTGACTGGGTTATAGACATTGGGGAGGGTATGTGCTATGGTGAGTGCTGTGAATTGTGTAAGACTGATGATTCACAGACCTGTAGCCCTGAAGCAAATAATGCATTATATGTTAATTTTAAAAAGATGTAATTGATATATCTATAAAATTATCTCTCTTAAAGTGTATAATTCCATAGGTTTTACACATATTTTTCCTGTTCAATAGGTTGCCTTTAATTTTATTGATGGTTTCTTTTGCTGTACAGGAACTTTTTAAGTTTAATGCCCCACTTGTATATTTTTCAGTCTTGTGTTTTTTGTAGGTCTTCCGAAAGATCATGAGTTTTGTTTATCTTTTCAAAGAACCAGCTCTTAGTTTCATTGATTTTTTTCCTATTGTCTTTTTAGTCTTTGCTTCATTTATTTCTGTTCTAATCTTTGTTATTTCCTTCCTTCTAACTTTGCGTTTCATTTTTTTTTTCAATTTCTTGCTGTATGAAGTTAGATTGTTTGAGTTTTTTCTTGTTTTGAGGCAGGCATTTATCACTATGAACTGTGTTCCTGCATCCCATACACTTTTGTATGTTCCATTTCCATTTATCTCAAGGTATTTTTTAATTTCTCTTTGGATTTCTTCTTTGGCCCATTTGATGTTTGGTGGCTTGTTGTCTAAGCCCACTAGAATTTTCCAGTTTTCTTCATGTAATTAATTTTTAGTTTCACACCTAGTTTCATCAGGGTTCAAAAAGATGTTTGATATTATTTAAATCCTTTTAAATTTATTAAGACTTGTTTTTTTGTCTGACCATATGATCTGTCTTGGAAAATGGTCCATGTACACTTGAGAAGAATATATAGTCTATTGCTTCTGGATAGAAGTGTTCTATAAATATGCTCCAATGTGTCATATCGGACCAATGTTTCCTTATTGATTTTTGGTCTGGATGATTTATCCATTGATGTACATGACATAAAATTTCCCCTACTATTGTATTCCTGTCTACTTTTACCTTTAGGTCTAATTAATATTTGCTTTATATATTTAGGTGCTCCTGTGTCAGGTGTATAAATATGTGCAACTGTTATATCCTCTTGTTGGATTGACCCCTTTACTGTTACAGAATACCCTTCATTGTCTCTTCTTCTTTGTTTTAAAGTTGGTCTGATATAAGTATAGCTCTCCAGCTTTCTTTTACTTTCCATTTACATGGAATAGCTCTTTCCATCCTTTCACTTTCAACCTGTGTGTGTTCTTATATCTAAAGTGAGTCTCTTGTCAGCAGCATATAGATGGGTCTTGGGTTTGTTTTTGTTTTTGTTTTTTATCCATTTGTCACTGTTTCTTTTGATTAGAGATTTTAGTCCATATACATTTAAAGTAATTATGGATAGTTGTATGCTTATCCCATATTGTTTATTCTTTTCTGGCTCCTTTTATAGTTCCTCTCTGTTCCTGTCTTCTTCTCTTGCTCTCTTCCTTTGTGGTTTGATGGCTTTCTTTAGTGTTATGCTTTTATTTCTTTCTCTCTATTTTTTTGTGTATTATAGGTTTGTGGTTATCATGAGGTTTATATATAACAACTTCTATCTGTAACAGTCTGTTTTAAGCTAATAAAATCTAAATTTGGTCCCATTCTAAAGCTCACTATTTTTACTCTGTGTTACCCCATCCACACTTTTGATGTCAGATTTTATATCTTTTTTTTAAGTTTTTTTTTTAAGATTTTATTTATTTGACAGAGAGAGAGATCACAAGTAGGCAGAGAGGCAGGCAGAGAGAGAGGAGGAAGCAGGCTCCCTGCCGAGCAGAGAGGCCGATGCCGGCCTCGGTCCCAGGACCCTGAGATCATGACCTGAGCTGAAGGCCGAGGCTTTAACCCACTGAGCCACCCAGGTGCCCCAGATTTTATATCTTTTTATCTTGTGTATCTCTTAATTACTGAAATTATAGTTATTTTTATTACTTATGTCTTATAACTTCATACTAGCCTTATAAGTAATCAATCCATTACTTTTACTATATACCCATCTTTCCAGTAAGATTTATTCTTCCATAAGTGTTTCTTATTACTAATTAGCACCCTTTCTTTCCAGTTTAAAGAAGTCCCTTTAACATAAGGTTGATTTAGTGGTAATGAGCTCCTTTATCTTTTGTTTATCTGGAAAACTCTCAATCCTTCAATACTGAATGAGAACTTTGCAGGGTAGAGTATAGTCAGTGAGCTTTTTGTTTTTCTTTAAACACTTTGAATGTACACCATTCTCTTCTGGTCTGCAAAGTTTCTGCTGAAAAATCTGCTTATTGTCTTATGAAGTTTCCCCTGTGTTTCTCTTGCTGCTTTTAATATTCTCACTTAGTCTTTAACTTCTGATATTCTAATTATATTGTATCTTGGTGTGGATCTCTTTGGGTTCATCCTCTTTGGCACTTTCTCAGCTTGCTGGATCCTGATATCCCACAGATTAAGGAAGTTTTCAGCCATAATTCCTTTTAATAAGATTTCTGCCATTTCCTCTTTCTCTTCTCCTTCTGGGAGCCTTATAATG
Organism: Spilogale gracilis; assembly: GCA_004023965.1. Taxonomy (NCBI): domain Eukaryota; kingdom Metazoa; phylum Chordata; class Mammalia; order Carnivora; family Mephitidae; genus Spilogale; species Spilogale gracilis. The sequence goes on from PITA01010997.1 coordinate 59,052, forward strand.
TGGTTGTTATCCCATTCGATGTTTCCCCATAAGTCCCTTAAGCTATCTACCTTCTTTTCCCCCCTGCCGTGATGAGTGAAATCCATTCCCTTGTCTTTGAGTTGACAGATCCTTTCTTTAGCTTCATCTAGTTTGCTGCTGAATGCCTCTATTGTATTTTAGTACAGCTATTATATTCTCCAACTCTGTGACTTCTCTTTGATTCTTTCTTCTATTCTCCATCTCCCTGTTGAAGTTCTCACAATGTTCACATATCCTTCTCCCCAGGTTGGTGAGCATCTTTGTGACCATTACTTTGAACTCTTTTTCAGGCAAATTACTTATCACTATATTTTATTAAAGTTTTTTTCCTGAGATTTTGTTTTGTTCTTTCATTTAGAACATATTCCTATGTTTCTTCCTTTTGCTTGACTCTGCGTTTGTTTCTATACAGTAGATGAAGAAACCACCTCTCTCTGTCTTGAAGGAATGGCCTCATATAGGAGAAGAACCTTATCATTCAACCCTACCCTGGCTCTTTTTCAACTGTCCAATCTTTGTGTTTGTCCAATCAGCATATTATATTTTTAATTGCTTCCAGTAGCTGAGGATGCACAAAGACTTGTCATTGTCCCTACAGGTAGGCTCTTAGCACCCAGATTCAGCCTGTTTGAAAGCCAGATCCTCTGGCAGCAGCTTTTAAAAATGTTCAAATATATACATTCCTATGGGACCACAAGCATAAGATCCACTGGCTACCAGAGCCAGGCAATCAAGAGGCATCTCTGATTATGGCAGCAGCCACAGAACTGGCGTGCTAGACATAAAATACAGGCTCCCGACATGTGTGTAAGCTCCCTTATAGGAGATACTAATGCTCTGGAGCATGTTAGAAAGAAAGTGCAAAGATAGTACCCACCCTCCTAGGTCCCTGGAGAGGATTGCAGTCAGCCTATAGATGTGTGTCCCACATGGTGCAACTGTAAAGATAAGCTAATAGGGCTCTTCCACAGAAAGACTGGAGGCCTCATCTGTTGCTTCTCTGCAGTGCCCTAGGGGTGGTATCTAGGTAAGAGCTCTTTCTCCATTTGTTTCATTCTTATGGGACCTACAGACATGAGCCAAGAAGGCCACCACATCAGGCAATCTAGAGGTGTTCCATCAGTGATAGCTGCAAAAATCAGGGTGCCAGACACATGTACCAGCTACTTTCCAGGAGATACTGGTGACCTGAAGTGAAGCAGAGGGACATTACAAATCCACCGCCCTCCATTGACATTCAAAGATAAATATTTTGGGTACTTGTCTCACTGGTGCATTTCATTTAATCTGATGTGCCTGGTGTGGGGTACAAACCCTTTCTCTTCATAGCAAAGTTTCAGTTTGTGAGTTCTCCCCTGGTATGGTCATAACACAAAGTCATGTGGTTTATAGCAAAATTCTATCTCAGCTCTTCTGCCACCTTTCATGTGAGTTTTCTTTCATCCAGCATGTAGGAGTTGATCAGCTAATGCGTGGATTTTTTTCAATGAAAAATTTTCCATATGTAGCTGTAGATTCAGTGTTTCCATGAAAGGAAGTATTGTAGGACCCTCTTATGTCACCATATTGAATTGGAACCTATCATTTTTTATATTGCTACATTAGTTTGATAGTACTTTGTAAAGGATTTTTAAGTCTATATTCATAAAGGATATTAATCTTTAGTTTTCCTGCCTTGTCTTTGTCTGGTTTTAGAATGAATTGAGAAGTATTCCTTCTTCTACTTTTTTGGGAGACTGTATGAAAAACTGGTGTTTGTTAATTTTTGTTTAATGATTGGTAGAGGAGCATCTGACTGGCTCAATTGGAAGAACATATGACTCTTGATCTTATGGTTGTGAATTCAAGCCCCACATTGGGTATAGAAATTACTTATAAACACATATACATGCAGAAATACATAACAACAAAAAAACTTTTTAAAAATAAATAGGGGCACCTGAGTGGCTCAGTCAAACATCCAACTCTTGATTTCAGCTTAGATCATAATCTCAGGGTTATGAGATCAAGCCCTACTTTGTGTTCCCTACTGGACATGGAACCTGCTTAAGATTCTCTCTCTCCATCTCCCTCTTCCTTTTTTGGGAATGTTTTTGATTTCTAATTCAATCTCATTATTTGTTATATATATATTTAGATGCTCTGTTTTTTCTTGAGTTTGTTTTGGTCATTTTTTTTCCCTAGAATTTTGTCCATTTAATCAGTTTTCTAATTTGTTGGCCTGCAATTATCATGGCCATATAATCATCTTTATTTCTGTAAGGTCAGTTTCTGTAAGTGAAGTCCTCCTCTTTTATCCCTGATTTTTTAAATTTGAGTCTTCTCTTTTTTTCCTCATCTTTCTAGCTAAAACTTTGTCAGTTTTGTTGGTCTTTTCAAAGAACCACTGGAGTAAACAAAAAGCAACACTTATTTACTTAGATTGTAAGAATTCCCAATCTAAAGAGGCTCCATGTAAGTTAATTCAGCAGCTGCAGGGTCATGGAGGAACCAGGTCACTTCCATTAGTCTGCAGTGAGATTCTCATGCTATCTTAGCTTTTGTTTGCTCCTCCCCATGGCTGTCACTCCACAGGTATCTCTGCTGATGTGATAGTATCAATAGAAGAGTAAAAAAACAAAAACAAACAAACAAAAAAACCCTGAAACAATAACAAAGTATTTTTTAAGACTTTTCTGCAGACCCTCCCCCACATTTCATTGCCAGAACAAGTCAAATGCTTTTCCACAGTACAGTCTCTACCAAGGCCCAAGGCAAATGGGTTGGACAGGTAGTTAAATGTAATGAGATAGTTTCTCATAATTTTTTAAAAGAATTTTAGGAAATTTTTTTGGTTTGGGTTTTTTTTTGTTGTTGTTTTATTTGGTTTTTGGTTTTGTGGGTTTTTAAAAATTAATTTATTTATTTGACTCAGAGAGAGAGAGAGAGAGAGAGAGTAAAAGCAGGGCGAGTGGCAAGGAGAGGGAGAAGCAGGATCCCAATGAGCAGAGAGCCCAACGTGGGGTTCAGTCCCAGAACCTCAGAATCACAACCTGAGCCAAAGGCAGCCACCCAATCAACTGAGCCACCCAAGTGACTCCTCCCACCCTTTTTTTTTTTAAAGAAACTTATATCTCTTATGCTAGAAAAAAAAAAACATTAAGCTAAAGTTCAACAATTATTTCAAATTCTTTTTCTTTGTTATATGAAACCATATTTTAGTAATGTGCATACTAAAATAAATGCATACTATAATCCCAAGCTTCTAAAAAAAACCCGGAACAAACTCATAAGGGGTAGCTATTTTTACTCAAACATAAATAACCATAGGAGCAGTTATATTACATAAATGTAAATTGCCTATAGTTATTTTTTATGTCATTATCTGCCCTCAATATCTTGGTCTTAATTAGTCCAAATCAGCTTATCTGTCATACTGGAAAGCAAAACAGAGCATGGTGTGTGAAGAGAAAAGGGCATAGAATGTTTATAGAACTCAAAGGGACTCTGTGGTTAAGGGAGGTATGAGGGCTCCTGAGCAGCTCTCAGATAGCAAGGAACCATGGAGGGCAGGCCTGTGAGGGCTGGACATGTGATTTTCCTGTAGCTCTCCCTTCCAAGTGCACAGAAAGCCGCCTGTGAACATTTGAGATCTGAACCACAGTATCTATTTAATATTGACGATATGGCCTTGGGCCAGAAGTTGATGATACAAGGATGAATACGACTCAGTTCCTGCCCTCAAACATTCACGGTCTAATGGGAAAGATGAACTCATAAAAAGCAATTTTGAGTACAACAATGGGGGTGCAGTAGGATGAGCAGTTGCCCAGAGGGGGTGGTGATTAATTCAGTTTCAAAAGGCAGAGACAACTCTATAGAGAAAAAATAAAAATCACAGGATGTGTTTGAGTTCACCAAGTATACAGCACAAGGAAGGACTTTCCAGAAACCAAGAACAAAGGTTTGAAGCCACGTGACCTGCTCAGGGAGCCCACAGGACAACTAATGTTGATGCAGTATGGCTGTGGAGGGTAAGGAGCCTAGAGCAGGGAGACAGGGACTAGACCTCAGAGCACCTTCTTGCCTAGCTAGGGAGGGTGAAGCTTCTCCTGTGGATGGTGGGAGTTACTGAAAGTTGTGAGGTAAAGAAATGTTCCAGTTTACACCTACAAAAAACATACTGGATCAGGTCAAGTTGGAAGGCCAAAACCCCATTAAAAGAATGGTGCACATGATAGATGTTGGAACTAAGAAAGTGACAGTAAGAAGAAACAAGAAAACAGCCACTCACTGTCTTTGGGGTTTGGTAGAGGGCAATAAGATATGCCATGTTGGTCTCTGGTTTGAGCAACTAGGTAGGTGTATGCTGGAATAGGTGTGACCCAAAACACGTTGAACTCAAGGTGTCAGCAGGACAGCCCAGCCAGGGTGCATATTTATCAAGTGAGCGTAGGTCTCCTCCCAATATACAGATTTAGGAGGCTTGAGGTAGCACTTCCTGAAGCTACAGGGGGGGAGGTGAGACGGCCTGGGGAGAGAAGATAAAGTAGGAAGGGAGACTAGAAGGGCCTCCACAATTCAAGAATGAGGGAAGCAGTCTGCAATGGAGACCAATCAGGGACGATCAGAGAGGTAGAAGAGAAGATGAGAAAAAAACAGTGCATCTCTATCCAAAGGGTGAAAAATTCCTCAAAGTGAATAATGGTCTCTGTTTAAAAAAAAATAATTGGGCCCCTGGGTGGCTCAGTAGGTTAAAGCCTCTGACTTTATCTCAGGTCATGATCTCAGGGTCCTGGGATCAAGGCCCGCATCGGGCTCTCTGCTCAATGGGGAGCCTGCTTCCTCCTGTCTCTCTGCCTGCCTCTCTGCCTGCTTGTGATCTCTCTCTCTGTCAGATAAATAAATAAAATCTTTAAAAAAAATTAAGAGAAAGAAGAAAAAGAGGAGGCAAAGAAGGAAGGTGAGGAGGAGGAGGACCAGAAGGAGGAAACAGAGGAGGAGGAGGAGGCGACATGTCCAGGCATCCATGGGGGAGCATGGTCTTTAAGTGCCCAGAACTCTGCTGCTAGTCTCCCCTACATGTTCTCTGGGGAAAGTGACATGAGGTCAGGTGAGGCCCAGGTATGAGGTCCTGGAGGAGGGAGCAGCAGAAGCCTGTGCTGCTCCTAGCGACCCTTCCTCCCCCACCTCCCTGGTCTTGAGCAGGGGAGCTTTCTTGGTCAGCTCTGTGGACAAAGTGCATTCCCAAATGGAGGTTTCTGGCAGCTAAATATTAGGAACTTCTCAACCTATCTCCTGAACGGTCCTCTTCTCCAACTGACTTCCTGAGATGAAAGCCTGCCCAGAGGGGGTGGTGATTAATTCAGTTTCAAAAGGCAGAGACAACTCTATAGAGAAAAAATAAAAATCACAGGATGTGTTTGAGTTCATCAAGTATACAGCACAAGGAAGGACTTTCCAGAAACCAAGAACAAAGGTTTGAAGCCACGTGACCTGCTCAGGGAGCCCACAGGACAACTAATGTTGATGCAGTATGGCTGTGGAGGGTCAGTGAGAGACAGCTGAGGGGAGACCTGAGCAATTGCCTTCACTTTGATTTTGCTCATCTGTGGGCTGTGAGCTACAGACAGGAGCTTCCTGCAGACTCCGGCCCAGCCTCAGCCCGCTCGCTCTGGAGGTGGACAAGTCTCTGCAGGGAACCCCCCCCCCCAGCCTATAAACACAGTGAAGACACCATCCCAGTCAACTCCTTGGGGAACAAGGGGAAACATCATTTTACCAAGAGCCAGCTCCAGGCAGCAGGTTAGAGCGGCGCGCTGGTAGCTCATCGCCCAGCGGCTGAGGTGTGAACCTTCGGGCCCCGGGGAAGAAACTCAGCTGGGCTTCCTCCCAGTTCCGGTCCACTTCACTCTTAGTGAGGGCAGAGGCAGGGTTTGATGCCAGGTCTGCGTGTCCCAGAGTCCAGGATTTTTCCCCTCTATAAAACAGTTTCTATTATATTTTTATTGTAATGGCTCCTTATTCTTTAGATTGCAATATGCCAATGAGCCTCAGATAACAAAGGCACGTGTCCCTGCAATGTTGTATATAAATGGGCGTTTCCTGGCCCAGATCATATTTTAAGTATCTTAAGTTTCATGGCAGATCCTCTTTCTGCATAGAACAACCTTTTCACAGAGCAAAAAATCATTCCCTAATTTATCTCCAGTTTCATGTGTCACGCTTCCTCACGGAGGAGCTCACTGCTGCCACTAAAGGAACTGGACGCCCTGATAAAGGACTGAATCCAAAGCCCCACTTTGTTTTCACCAAGAGGGAAGAGGCAGAGCTGGGGCTGTATCACAGCAGCCCCTGCAGGGAGACCCCCGGGTTGTCCTCTGGTGTCAGCAGGCAGCTCCTCCTCCCCTTCTCGAGCCAGTGAGACCCCAGGCCCTCCTCCTGAGCCCGTCCTCCTGAGCCCGTCCTACTGAGCCCCCGTTCTCAGGCCATTGCAGACTTTTGTGTCCACACATTCTTGGGAGGGTCGGGGAGGGCATGCAGAGCCTGGCTCATATATCTGCCCCTTCTTTCTGGTCAGGGGAGCCTCTCAGCCCAGTAGAGTCTCCGGGGAATGGAGAGGCATCTCTTGGATATGCCTGTGGAACTGACTCCTGTCCCCTGCTGAACTTCTTAAGTCTGTCGGTGGCTTTCTCCTTCCCTCTCTTAGGAATGGAATAGGTGAATTTGATTCACATCACAGACAGCTGCTCCCATGCCCTCCCTCTGTCTGCATCTGTCCTGAATTTAGGGGGGAAGCTTGTATCAGTCCCTGCCTACCCTAATGGGCTGAGCCTGGGCTTACCTGGACAGATGCTGGCCTCTTCACTTGGACTTCAACTCTACATCAGGCTCATTTCTTAAGCTGGTCATCTGTGTCACCTACCAGATGGTTCCCGGTCTCCTCCTGAGCACAGGTACTTACTTCCCAGCCCCTTTCAAGGTGGGCATGGACATTTTTATTTACTTCTTTGGCCAATAAAATGTAAGCAGAGGTGATGTGTGCCATTTTCTAGGTGGAAACTTTAGGAGAAAGTTTTAGAAACAATGAGATAAAGCTGCTGTCAGCCTGGGTCCCCTAAAAGATATGGAACAGAGCTCCTTGCCAAACTCCAGTGGTCACAAAGCAAACAAAAAAACCATGGAAGGATGCCATGGAAGTCCCCAGCAAAACTCTTCGAGGAAAGGGAGGCTGGTCAGGGAAGACTTCCTGGAAGAGGCACCAGTACTGGGTGGGAGTGGAGGCTGCGTGAATGATACCAGGCAGAGAGACTGGCACTGTGGATTGGAGAAAGAGGCACTTCAAGAAGAAGAAATAGCCTACACAGAGGCCCAGAGGATAACCATCCAGGGGGGGAGGGAGGAAGGGGAGGGTGGAGAAGGGAGGGAGGGAGAGGCAGGAGCCATCAATAGGGGCCACACATCCTTAATGCCTGGCTTACCTAACAACTCCTTTCCTGGCAAATTTTGGTAGCACCCCGACTCTAACCAGAGAAAAGGAAAAGAGACGGGAAAAAAAAAAAAGTATGATGGAAGAGAATGAGAAAAATAGAAAATTGAAAGAAAAGAGGACTGGAAAAGAACAGGAAGCCCAAAAAAATCAGACTAGAGGAGACAAGAAGAAACAAGATAAGACAGGGGGACATAGTAGCCCCAAGGATGTCAAGTCTTCATCCCTGGAACTTGTAAATGTGACCCCTTTTGCAGAAAATGTCTTTGCAGATGTGTTTAACTTCATAATTTTGAGTTGAGATTGCCCTGGATTATCTGCTAGGTCCTAAATGGCATCACAGGTATCCTGGCAGGAGAGAGGCAAGAGGAAAACCTCACAGATGAGAAAGCCATGTGCCACTGTGGCTTTGAGTAACTAACATGATAGAAGCTGGGGAAGGCTAGGAACAGATTCTCTCCGGGAGATCCTGGAGGGAACACAGCCCTGTCGGCTCTTTGGTTTCCAACATCTGGAGTCTAGAACTGAGAGGGAATGCCCTCTGGTGTTCTCAGACACCCAGGTTGCAGTGACTTGTCCAGCAGCCACGGGAATCTGGTATTTAGGATGGTAGACAGTGACTCCCCTACTTCCCTTCTGTAAACTCTTACCTCACTTAGCCTGCTGCCTCCCGTGAAGCCAGCAAACATTTCTCGCACGTTCCTGCCTCAGGTCTTCTCATTTCCTTCCCTTCCATCTAGCCAGACCACGCTCCAGGGCTCCCTTCCTCCTTTTCATCCTCCTCAGCCACTCATTCCACCGACCTCCCTTCTCCTGGCCTAGCCTCTGCGCCCAACAGAACTGCCGTGTTCTTGGCCATGGGTCTCCGCTCAGAGGGATCCCAGGCTCTGGGAGACAAAGAACCTGTAATCACCCCCAAGTACTTTATTCGACGCCAGACTCACTACAGATTTGAGTGCACAAGAGGTGATTAATAAATCTTTGCCAGTTGACAGGTAACAGGGACTTGGTTAGTTTTACTACAACCATTTATGAAGTGCCTGTTGAGTTCCAGGCACTAAGTAATGAGAATAATAGTAACAACCGTTTTAACGAATGAGCTGTTCCCACGCGTCAGCTATGGTGAAGCACACTGGAAATGTATTATGATGTTTAATCTCACCGCCAGATTATGATTCTCTCCCTATTACAGAAGAGTCAGCCGGGCCAGGCTAAGTAATTTGCTCAGTTCACCCAGCTAGCAACTCTCAGAGCCAGAGTTCAAGTTCAGAAACCTGACAGATTCTCAGAACCATGCTGAGTCTTCTGGGTGGTGGTAGTTTGGGGGTGGAGAGGGGACCCAAACTGGCCATGTCCTTGACTGCTGTCTTAGGTGCTGGAATTTCTCACACATTTGGAGTATTCCTTAAGGAGTGTGAATTCAAGATTACAAGCCTCTTCCAGGACCTGATGTCGGCCACTAGGTGGCACTAAAAAAGTGTGTCTGAGATTCGAAAGCCCGCCAAGCCCAGGGAGTTTCTGGCTTTAAGAGGTTCCTCGAGGTGATCTGTGCTAACAGGAAGGAAGAGCTGCCCAGAAGGAAATAAGCCAAAGGTCAGAGAAATGGATTGGAAAACGTATTTCCTGAGGTGTTGAGTGCTAATAAAAAAAGATAGCAGCAAATCTACACACTTGTATTTCCATGAAAATCATAATCCTGAGAAATGCAAAGTATTTAAAAACATCTGTTTACCAGAGGCATACAGAAATCCCCACGGGTGTCTCAAAGAAAGGAGAATTATAGGCACAATCCCTGACAGCAAGGATGTCCAAACACCTTAAAAATCCCTGTTGAAATGGCAGCTCTTAAATGATTCAACTGCCTCTTAGCCAAAACAGTAGCAACAGCCACAAATACACTTGTAATTAACATCACACTCAGAGCAAAGGGAACTTTGAAAATATTTCATTGAGTATCTCCAAGGAGTTGTAGATATTCATCCCCAAGAGTAAGGGCATTGTCAAATTATTTATCTAGAGCCAGCTGTGCATTGTCTGAGTGAGAAGCCAGCTAGAGATTGCTCTGTGTTTGGTAGAAAGAATGACAGCCCCCTGGGCCACACGGCTTCCCCGACCTCAGGGTCCTGCTCGAGGCCTAGGTCTGGGCCAGAGGCCATGTCCAGACCCTGGCTCCCCAAGTGTGGTTCACAGAGCGCTTCCCAGCTGTGAACTCTTTGCTTCATTATGGAAGGAAATGAGCCCAGGACGGATGAGTGAGCACTGGAAATGTGGCTAGCAATCACACCTTGTGGTGACTTCAGGCTGTGATGGGTTCAGCAGGGTGAGGCTAGCTCAAGAACTGCAAACCTGCTGGTGAATGGTTTGGAAACAGAGATTGGAAGGAGTCCCCTGCAGTGCATCCACTTGTTGATCTGAGGCAGGACA
>PITA01010998.1:0-68955 GCA_004023965.1 Spilogale gracilis
CCCTCCCTTCCCTCCTTCCTCCCTCCCTCTGTCCCTCCCTTCCTTCCTTCCTTTTCTTTCCACCTCCTCCTTCTTGACATTTCTATGAGTTTCTGCAGCTGTAAGAGCAGTAGGGGCAGGGGCACATGGCGTCTTTGTGTTGGAGCAGATGGAGGGGTCAGGAGGCAGTTGGCCTATAGCATCAGACTTTGAGCTCCTTCCACCACAGGCCGAAGAAGCAGTCCCTCCATGGCGCACCCCATCAAATCTTGCATCTACATCTTCCTGATGAGGGAAATTTTTTCACAGAGAACAAAACACTTCATTCCACCATGAGAATTCTTCAGAGACTGTGCGTGGTCATAGCAGTGACTTCTAGCAGGTCATTTCTTGTTTTCCTCCTGGAGGGCTGGTTCTCAGGGTGGGAAGGGTGGGAAGTCTTGGAGAGGACAAGAGAGGAGGCAGTGAGTTGCAGGGGCAAGGGTAGGCTCTGAATCCCAGATCTGCCCTTTAACAGCCGGGTGCTCTGGGTAAGCACCAACCTTTCATGAAAAATCAGGACCGGAATTCCTCCCTCCACGGGTTCTTGTGAGCAGCCTACAGAACTTCCTCCAGTGCCTGAGGAGGACGGGAAGATGAATTGTTTGTTCAATGTTAATCTCCATCTCCTGTAGATAGGCCCCCTTCCTGGCCTGTGCTGTGCCCAGTCTCTCAGAGCGCTCATTCGTGTGGCGTCCTGCTGATGCTCTCATGAAAATTCGGACAAGAAGCCCTGCTTTTGGGTCTTACACTGAGCCCTGCTAATGGTGTAGCAAGTCTGCCTGTAGGTATCCTTTTTCCTTCTCAAAGTGCTGTCAGAAGCTTGTCTGTCCTTACCAGGAATCTGTGTACTGAGAGTTCTCCTCTTCCTTTGAGGACATCTGGTGGACCTCTTGGCCGGTTGGCCTTCAAAATTGTCATGTCTACATTCAAATTGGTATGAATGCATTCAGCAACGTAAACCAACTGGCTACACAACCTGAACCAACTGAACTTCATGAAACAAACTCCTTTCTTTTACCCATAGTGGTGGTTGTTCAAGGGGCTTCCTTGGGTTTTTCATGTTCCCACTGGTTGTGTTGAGAATCGAATGTCATGATTACATGGAATTCACATGGCACAAATATTTAACTGATGGAATTTCTCCCTCCCCTTACGTCTTCTTCCTTCCCCAAGCTCTGACACGAATGTGGCTTAGCTACCTTGGGGAGCAAGGCAGAAAGAATCATACCAGGGAAAGATGGAGAACCAGGGAAGTACCCCTCCCCCCAACCAACTCCTCACCCTCTTTTCCACCCCTGGCTATCAGCCAGCAACATGCCTGAGTGAAAGAAGGGAGTTCCATTTTAATTAAGAATGAAGCTGTTGAATATTACAGGGAGCTGGACATATTAATTACTGAACCAAGAGTGTATTTGTGGCTTAAAGTCACTGGGGACCCTGTGCGCCCACGGAGTATGTTGTAGTACATTGGGGGATGCCCAGTGGGGCATGTGGGCACAGACTCTGTCAGGGGGTTCGAGCAAGTGGGAGCAGGGGGAAGCAAGCTTATGATCACATCCCAGAATCCCGCTTCATCAGCGAACCGGTCACACAAACGGGTCTTTAGCGCCCCCCCGACCCTGTGTCAGAAGTTTGGCTGAGGACATCACGTGCCTGTCGGTAATCTTCCTCGCACCAGACCTGTGAGGCGCACGGTCACTCAGCCCGTACATACTGGCTCTCCTAGACATAAGGCTTCAACTTGACCAAACTGTGAGGCTCAGTCTGCTCCAACCTTTAAACACAGCTGTCTTGTTGGATGCCACCACCCTACAAACAGAACGTGCGACCTTTGTCGTAAGTCTTTGCAATTGGGACCTCCTTATTTTGTGGCTTCTTTCATGAGGCACAGGGAAGGTGGCTGAGTGTCCTCAGGGAAGCTAGTCTCCTCACCACAAGGCTCAGCTGGGTTCAGGGCCACTGGAACAATCAGTTTTCATGGCAGGGGCTGTAATTTCTGTCTCTTTCTATTAAGTCCAGATTTAACTGGCAGGATCAAGCTGGAGCCTTTCTGCCCATCACAGCTGGCAGCCTGCCATCCCAGCAGGTGGCCGCCATGGGGTGTGTGCCAGGAAGCACGAGGTCTGGGGAGTACAGTCTAGACACCTGTCACGGAGCATCAGCGTGGCCCCTAGGGCTGAGCCCTTCCCACGTGATGGTGGGGCTGCCGGGTGAAGCCCTTTGGCCTCGAGGCATTGCCAGCCCCACCTCCCATCTTCTCCACACACAGCTGGTGCTGCTTGCTCCCAGCGACACTTCCTGGTTGGATTTCTTTTTTTTTTGCCTCTTTGCTCATCGAGAAAAGGTTATCCATATTGAGGGGGCTGCCAGGACCAAACACGGGCAAGGCACTAGCTGTTCACTTATTGCCGAGCAATCATGGGCTAGTTTCTGCATTATGGAGTCATCCATTTTCATTCATTCACCAGTGAGAAATCTGTCCCACCCCAAAGTGTCAGTTGGGCCTGTTCTCAGACACACATCCTCGAATGAGTTCCGTCACGACTGGTGGGTGAGTTTGGCTCAGTTTGGGCCAGAGCAGTTACTTTCCTTAATATCAGGAGCTCTGTCTTTGCTGGGCATGTTTGAGGCCATTAGTATAATACTCTTGGTGCTGAGGCATAGTGCCCTGTACCCCATTTATGGGGCTCCCTGACCATTGCTCTCTCAGAGATGAGGTTTGTATTACTTGTCAAGGAGCAGCCCCACACATTTCTGCTGCTTGCTCAGTGTAAGATCTGGGAGGGGCATCCTTTTGACCTAAGAATCTGAAAAACAAAAAACAAAAAACAACCAAACAATTTTCTTTATTTTATCTTCAAGTAGCTGCTAAGTTCTTCTCTCATGAAAATATAAATTGAATACATATTTTTTAAAGATTTTATTTATTAGATAGAGAGAGCATGAGTGGGGGAGAAGGGCAGAGGGAGAGGAGAAGCAGGCTGAGCAGGGAGACCTGTGTGGGACTCGATCCCAGGACCCTGGGATCATGACCTGAGCAGAAGACAGACACTTAACTGACTGAGCCACCCAGGCGCCCCTATAAATTGAATAATTCACATACTATTTCTTCTTGCTTCGGCTGCGGGGAAGCTCAGCCCCAAAGTGCAGCCTACTTTTAATGACAGCACAACAAATGCTCTTTCCCTTGGTACTGCCATTCCATTTTTTCAATTTTTCTGATTCTGTTTTTTTTTAAACTGTATTTCTATGCTAGTCTGCTGAGTTTGTATATACGGTAAGTTGCCGCAGTCCTTTATGGAAGTGGTGGGGGGAGATAGATAAGTATAAACAGCAAGATATAAAGATGGATCTCTTTCAATTTCTGCTTCTTTTTGAGACATAAAGGCAACAAGCAACACATTCTGCAAAGAACACCTTGCAAAATTTTTTTAAAAAAGATTTTATTTATTTATTCATGACAGAGGAGAGAGAGAGAGAGAGGGAGAGAGAGAGAGAGAGAGGGATGGTTCCACTGTCTTTGCCCCCATTTGGCAGGTAGTGGTTCTCTCCCACATCAGGTCAAGTCAGGAGGGGGGCTCCGAGTGGCGAGTGTGACCTGTGTCCCCTGCAGCAGGGGGCGCTGTGACTTCCTCCTTGCCCCTGTGGACATGGCCGCTGCTCAAATCGTCAGCTGCTCCATGAGATCCACAGAGGGTGGCAGCAGTCAGGCAATCTTGCCTTCCAGAATATTCAGCATGTAGGTTGTGAAATTGTTTCTCATAAACAAGGAGAAAGTGGGCCTCCTGAACACAGGGCTGGCCCAGAGCCATTTTATATCCCGCCCCAAAAGACCCCTTAGGCAGTGATGGATCCTGCTAGAGAGAGACTTAGTGAGGAAAGCCCCTTTTTAAAAATTTATTTGACAGAGAGAAACACAGCCAGAGAGGGAACACAAGCAGGGGGAGTGAGAGGGGGAGAAGCAGGCTTCCCGCCGAGCAGGGAGCCCGATGTGGGACTCGATCCCGGGTCTCGGGATCATGACCTGAGTCGAAGGCAGTCGCCCAACCAACTGAGTCACCCAGGCGTCCCATGAAAGCCCTTTTGAGAGGGGAGGCAGCTCTAAAGCTTGACTGGCCAGAGAGGGTGAAGCCATCCTGTGACAACACAGCAGCAAATCCTTCTGTCCTCCTTCCCTCTCTTTCCCTTCCATTGTGAAGGCAAGGAGGAGGCTCCCGAGCTGGCTCCCACGGGCGAGCATCCCCAAGCAGGGACAGAAAAGAAGGTGTCCTGCACCTGCTCCCCACCCCCACCACATCTTTTTGGGGACACAGGAAGTGTCGCCATTCACCCAGTTTCCGAATTTTTGCTTCTTAAATGGGACTGAACATTTCTGGAGCATAATATCACCAAATGGAGCTCAGAAAATTTTTCAGACAGCCTATACTTTTAGTCCAGTGGTAGGGAAAGTACTCCCCGAGTGCATGAATTTGACAAAAAGCAGTAGGAGGCAAAAATAACATTTGTTTTTGATGTTATCTCGGGAGGGCTGTGTGATCAGCGTGCTGATTTTATAGATGTCTCCCACCCCCATATTTGCCATATACAATCTGGATCGGGAACTGAGCCAGGCCAGTCTTCCTGGCCCCACATCAATGAATTTGCTTTTAGAGTTTGTGACATCAAGGCTCAGCCTTAGGCAAAAAGCACTCTTTGATTCTTTCCTGCCTTGCCTCTCCTGACCCTTCCAATTTCCTCTCTCGCCTTTCCTTCCCTCTTCCCGGGCATCGCCACGGCGGCCAAGGCAGCTGGAGGTCCCACTCACCTTCTCTGGGTGATGGCTGGCTGGTCCAGCTAACCCAAGTCTCAGGCTGGGGCAGACACTCAAGAGGGGCCAAAGCAGCAATTCATCCCATAATCCTGCCACAGGTTCCGGTCACTGTCCTTTCATCGCACCAGCCAGCAGGTGCTGGGATAGCGTCTGTCATCCCCGCCCAAAGGACAGGCCTCGTGGGACAGCCTTGGCTTCTGCTGACTCTGCGCGTGCGTGTTCGGGGGCACCGTACAGGCTGAGCCCGCAGACAGCTTGCCCCCACAGGGCCACTCAGAGGCGGTTCAGGCGTGCCTGGCGAGGCTGCCGTGTCTGCATGGCCCTACTCGCCAAGTGCCTCAGCCTACAAGTGGGCATGGGATTTTTCTGGCATACGGGTTGGATTCAGGTACGCTGGCCCTGGCTTCATTATGCTTCTGGGATCCCCCTACCTTCCACCCCGTCAAGGGGGTCAGTGGTTGGCAAAGTTGAACAGTCGCTGTGATATTTGTCTGTGAGAGCCTCACCTCTTGTTCTAGATTCTTCTCTGCCTTCTAGCAGTTTCTCCCACACCCAGCTCACATCCCAGTGTTGCTACATCCCACCCAGCTGAGAAAAGACAGCTCTGGACGGCTTCTGACACTCTAACAATATCCTAGTTGGTCTTCATTCTACCTTGTAGCTCCTCCCTCACTAGGGGCTGTCCGCTCGCTCAGTACTCTGCACATTAGTGCATACTGCACTTTTTTTTTTTAAAGATTTTATTTATTAATTTGAGAGAGAGAGGAAGTGAGGGACAGAGCATGAACAGAAGGGGAGAGGCAGAGAGAGAGGGAGAAGCAGACTCCCTGTTGCGCAGGGAGCCCGATGCTGGGATGGATCCCAGGACCCTGACATCATGAGCTGAGCTGAAGGCAAATGCTTAACTGACTGAGTCACTCAGGTTCCCAGTATTATGTTGTTTTGTAACCACTGATGTGTCTGCCTGGTCCCCATTGGAATGCCAGCTTCACAAGAGAGGCACATTTCTTGTTCACTTAGCACAAGGTGGGGCGGTGGTACACGTTTCTTACTCTACACGGAGGTGGTAGGGAACTCCCTGTAGGCTTCCTAAGATTATTTCCTTTTAAGAAGGGCAGAGAAAGACAATGCTGAATCTGAAGGAATGTGTTACTAAGGTCTGGATCTTGGCATCTTCAGGGGATGTATATTTGAGAAGTATGGGGAATTCCTGGTGCTTTTCTAATTATATAGCTTAAGATAATATATAAGGAGCTCTTTGTTTATTGGATGATTGAAAATTAGGAAACTCAGCCACATCTTCTCTATGAAAAAAATTTATACAAACTGGTATACATCCTATTAGGATTTATAAGCAAAATACACTTTTGGTCAAGGAAAGAACTAAAGAGGAGTTGGCTTCCTAATAGTTTACATGTCCTTGGAAGTAAACTCGCTCAGGAAATTTGATGATGGTAGTGTTCTCAGGGGGCAACGTCCCTATAAATAGGAGCTCTCTGGGAATTCTTCTAGAAAGTGCAGGGACAGACTTCAAGTCATTGTGGAATGGCTGAGGTGATATCCCCGGATTAATGGAAGGATTTTCCCAATCACATCCCAATCGCGATGGTATGTTCATTTCTTATTCCAAGAATGGGCCGCTCTTCTGTTTCACACAGTGATTTTCCATTTCGGGCCGAAGTGTATATATCGAGGAAGGTAAAACTGAGAACTCTCTGACTGCTAGAAAGTGACCAGCATGAGGTGTAACTCACAAGGCGCACGTGATTGTTGCTACAAGCAAGAGGCAGAAGTGTGTATTGATTGGTTCTATTTCAAGACCGCTTCCCTAAACTTGAAATAAGCCACCTCTGAACAGAGTTATTGATGCTGTGATAGTTTTTTCCCCACCTCAGATGGTGTGTTTGGTTAGGTGAATGCCCAAAGAAATGCAAAAGGACAGCAACAGAGAAAGAGAACTACCCTTAGGAGATGACCATCACGATGAAAAGAGGAAGCTTGAAATTCAGCGCAATGCAATGGAGGAGGGGCAGGGGGAAAGAAGAGGGCGGATTGGGTTCCCTCTTGCTCGGTTCTCAACTTACTTGCAGTTTCCCTTCTTCCCTCCCGTGTCCCCTGTGCTCCCTCAGCATACCTGGGCGAAGAGACTGGAGCCTGCCTTCACATAGGGCCTCCCGGGATCCCAGCCTCCTTGGACTGGGGAGAGTTGGGGGGAGTGTCTTGTTGCCACAGGAACAATGAGCCGACCTGAATGCCATGTGGACCCCTAAGCATCAGTGTAGCCACACTTCCCAGATCTTTGAGTGCCGCACCGAAGAATCCTGTTCCTTCCCCAACCCAGAAGGCGCTCCCTCCGGCTGAATAAAGCCTTTCGGTGGGTCACTTCATTGTTTGAGACTTCCAAGTGGGTCATTCTCTAGCCCTGAAAGAACAACCACTTCGGGTTTATGTTCTATTTCACACAACGTGCAGGGTTTATAAGTTAGAGTGTTAATTAAAATTTTATTACTTGTTATAAATCGATGTTCTTAAGTGCCTTCTATAAATGTAAGGCAGGCTTTGGAAAAAAAATAGGTTTCCACACAAGCGTAGAAGCTGCCCTCCTTGGCATCCAGAGGCATCGGACCACTGCTAGGATGAAATTTCCTTTTGAGAGGATTGGATGATTCACATCCTGATATTTGACTGGCAGCTTCTCTCCGGAGAAAAGCAGTGGCAGCCAGTGTAAGGATCGATTAGCAGGGCTGGGGTTTTGAGCCTGCCCCTCTCCTGCCGAAATAGCTACCTATTTCTAAGGGAATGAGTGGTTAGAAATGTTTCAGTGCCCTGAGCAGCACCTGTCTGGCGGGGTACTACTCAGGGGCTGTTAGCTGTCTCCAAATCTCCCTTTTTGGGGGGAGACTGCTGTCTCTGTCCTTAGGGACAACTGGACCGGTTCTGCCATTGGATGTGTGAGGTTTCCTGGCCTGGGAGCAGGCTGGGGGGGATGCTCACCCGAGGGTTCCATATTCAGTTGCTTTGAAAGCCATTCAGAAGTGAAGACAATGCCGATGCCGGCAAGAGTATATTTTCATCTTCAGGATAAAAAAAAATAGATACCCTGCGCCTCTATATTGACCAAAGCACATGGTTTTGAGGTAGGGGAAGAATTGTAGCTAGCTCATCAGGGACCACACCGGTGGCTCAACAGCTCCAGTAAAATTCCCAGCACTTATTTGTTACGAGGCCTTTGAAATTGATCTAGTGAGCACCCAAACTGTGTTAATTCTTGAAGTGTTGGCACTTTCCCCCATCAGTGCCAGGATCTCATTGTTGGCCTCTCTTTGGGGGTCTTATGATGACTTAAAAAAGATGAAGTCCCACTGGTTCTCAAGTCTTAGGGATTTCACTGATACCTGCATGTAGATCTGGGCCTCAGAGGTGGTGGGCATGGCGCTCTCAGTCTAGCTCGCCAGTGGGATTTTGGATGTTCCTCACACACCACCCCCTCGATGTACTCCCAGCAGGTAATATTACCACAGCAGGTAATCTGCCAGGGGAGGTCAGCCTGTCTGTGACTGTCACTTGTCCCATACTTATCCTGGGGAACCCCCTCCCCTCCCCTCTTCCTATGAGCTCCTGGCATCTTGAGGCATCCACTCTGACATCTGGGACTTAAGTATCCCAACACGTTATCAGACGAATAATCTGAATTACACAGATTATAGATCAATGAAATGAAAAGCAAAATATTTGGAGACATAGGGGATCGTTATCATATGTGGCTTATTTAATGATAAGAATTTGCAGAGTGACGTTTGGTAAACTTGCTTCATCTCCTGAGCAACTTTGGCTCTGAATTCTTGGTTCTGGACTAGGTCTCCCTGGGTCCAATGGAGCCCCACACAGCCCTGTACCGTACTGAGGACTGAGGGTCTGCAGTCTGTGGGTTGTCACAAGTGTCACATTTGTGCATATAATGACTGTGCACCAGTGACCATTCTCCTTTCCTTCTTGGACCCATAGACATTACATTTCTCTGCTCCTTGCAGTTAGCTTGTGACTGTTTCTGGCCAAAGAAACAAAGGCCGACACAATGTGTGTCAATCTGAGCCAAGGCCCTGAGAAGCCCATGTGTGATTATTTAAGTGTCTTCTTCCTCTAAGGACCCTGGATTGTCAAAGTCCTAGAGGACCACCCAGACCTACAAGAAACAAGATTCTGTTATGTAAAAATCTTTGAGATTTGGGGGTTCTTTGTTGCTACAGCCTATGCTTGTCCTGTCCTGACAGCTGTCTTTAAAATGTGCCCTGGTGAAATACAAATTAAAACCACAGTGAGATACCACCTTACACCAGTCAGAATGGCTAAAATAACAAGTCAGGAAAAGACAGATGTTGGCGACAATGTGGGGAAAGGGGAGACCTCCTACACTGTTGTGGGAACGTAAACTGGTGCAGCCACTCTGTAAAACAGTATGGAGATTCCTCAAAAGGTTGAAAATAGAGATACTATATGACCCAGCAATTGCAATACTTGGTATTTACTCTAAAGATACAAATATAGTGATCAGAAGGGGATGTGCTCCCGAATGTCCACAATAGCCAAACTATGGAAAGAATCTAGATGCCCATCAACAGATGAATGGATAAAGAAGATGTGACACTCACACCCACCCACCCACATACACACACTCACAATGGAATACTATGCAGCCATCAAAAACGAAATCCTGCCATTTGCAACAGTGTGGATGAAACTGGAGAGTATTATGCTGAGCAAAATAAGTCACTCGGAGAAAGACAATTGTCATATGATCGCTCTGATATAAGGAATTTGAGAGACTGGAGGGTAGGGAGGGAAAAAAATGAAACAAGATGGGACCAGGGAGCGAAACAAACCATAAGAGACTCTTAATCTCGGGAAACAAACTGAGGGTTGCTGGGGGAGAGGAGGGAGGGATAGGGCGGTTGGGTTATGGAAAAAAATAAAAATTAATAAAAAATAAATAAATGTGTCCTGGTATGCGGTGGTACCCATGTGTGGGAGTAAGCAGGTGGATGAATGACAGTAGGGACCCACGGGAATGAGCTCTCAGCGAAGGTTCCACTCTTGGATGAAGATGATGACTCACGCTCGGAGGGGCTTGATTTCTCACTAGGACTCAAGGGAACCCATCACCGAGAAGTGAGTGGCTTGGAGCAGAAATCCAAAGGAGTAGGGGGGCCATCTATGGAAGTTCAAAGCAGAAAAATATGTGACATATATAGCTATTTGGAGTGGTCTGTGATATTTGGTTTGTAAGAAATGGGACAATTCTTTGCTTCAAAGTCACAGGAAGTGCAGTTTCAGCCACCGCTTGGAACCACCCTTGGATGGTTCTTCAGGCCCATGTTCACATCGTTTTGGGCCCACTCATAAAATGCAGTTGGGTTTGGCTTCAAATTATCACAGCATTCATCTGAAGGTTTTCTTGGGTGACCAGAGCCAGCTCTATCTGCTGTAAAGAGTGTCTCCTAGCCAGTGAGTGAGGGGTGTTGGTGCATAAGTACCATTCAGAGTCCCTCTGCTGGGCTGTGTTCCCGTTGCCCATGGGGGCAGCTGCAGTCGTGATGTGCCTTTTACTGGCTATTCCATGACTCATCTTACTTCTCCACGTCCCTCCTGGGGTGTCCTGGGGCCACTTCAAAGATCAACTCCTTGCACTCAAACTCTTATTTAAGGCTGTACTTCTGGGAAAACCTGAACAAAGACAATTCTTTTTTTTTTTTTAATTTAAGAGTTTATTTATTTGGGAGACAGAGAGGGAGAACAAACACATAAGTAGGGGGAGGTACATAGGGAGAGGGAGAAGCAGGCTCCCAGCTGAGCAGGGAGCCTGATGCAGGACCCTGGGATCATGACCTAAGCTGAAGGCAGATGCTTAATGGATTGGGTCACCTGAAAAAAGACAATTCTTTTCGAGGACTGTTCATGTCAGTTGAGTTGGAGAGAATTAAGGAAAAGGGCTTTTGCATATTTTTACATTGGAAAGGAATGATCATTGAAAATACTGACTTACATTAGCATTATACTTCATAATTTGTAAAGTTCTTTTTAAAAAAAGATTTTATTTATTTACTTTAGAGAGAGAGCACGTGTATGGGCATGCACGAGCAGGAAGAGGGGTAGAGGGAGATGAACAGGGAGAGGGAGAGGGAAAGAATCTCAAGCAGCCTCCATGCTGAGCATAGAGCCCAACTTGGGGCTTGATCCCATGACCCTGAGATCATGACCTGAGCCAGAACCAAGAGGCAGACACTTAACCTACTGAGCCCCTTAGGTCTGTAAAGTTCTTTTAAAGACTTTTTTTTTTTTAATTTTACAGAGAGAAACACAGTGAGAGTGGGAACACAAGCAGCGGTAGTGAAAGAGGGAGAAGCAGGCCTCCTGCTGAGCAGGGAGCCCGACTTGGGACTCAATTCCAGGACCCTGGGATCATGACCCGAGCTGAAGGCAGATACCCAAAGCCACCCAGGCACCCCATAGAGTTCTTTTAAATATAATTGACATAATTTTTTCAAGGTAGATTTTATTTTTCCAACTTTGCGGAACTGTTAGAAGTTTGAAGAGAAGGTAAGTGACTTCACCCAAACTAAAAAGCAGTGAGTTTGCAGCTTGCGTCACTTTGGGGCTAGACCATGGGGCATGAAACAGAAGAGGAATTCCAAGTACTGGGGACTTGGTCACAGGCCTTGGGTCTGATCGCCCCTTCTCCATTGGACAGAGTTTTGGGGAGAGCTGGTAAGCATGAAGTAGGCCTGGCTTATACCCCATTCAGTGTAAGTTTTTTCATGATGTTCTGAAGGACCTTTCTCTAGATGGCTTCACTTCAAGCCTTCTCAGCATTTTAGTCTTAATTTTATAACAAATACTCTTATACTTTGGTCCTGGATTTTAATTTAGAATATATGGCCTTTTTATTTTGTTTGCAAGGACTGCCATGACATAATATTACAGACTGCTTAAATGGCAGATGTTTATTTTCTCCCAGTTCTGGAGGCTGGAAGTCTGAGATCAAGGCATCGGTAGGTCAGTTCCTTCTGAGGCCTTTCTCCTTAGTTTGTGGACAGTCACCTTCTCCCTGTGTCCTCATATGGTCTTCCCTCTGTGTGTGTCTGTGTCCCTGCCTCCTCTGGCTAAAGGATACCAATCATCTGGGATTAGGACCCACTCAGATGACCTCATACTACCCAATTACTTCTTTAAAGCCCCAATAGAGTCACATTCTGTGAACCAGCATAAGGATATAAACAGGATAGTAGTTTTGAAAGAAAGCAATTCAGCCCACAAACAGTTTCTATACCTTTCATCAGGGACTGGGAAATTTAATTCTGAATGGAAGACCTCACCTTTGCTATCAATCTTACTGGGTTGGAAGCTCCTTGATAACATTCTTTCATTTACCCTTTATTTTATTTTATTTTTTAAATTTTTATTTATTTATTTATTTAAAGATTTTACTTATTTAACAGAGAGAAACACAGGTAGAGAGGGAACACAGCAGGGGGATTGAGAGAGGGAGAAGCAGGCCTCCTGCCAAGCAGGGAGCCCGATGCGATGTGGGGCTCAATCCTGGGACTCTGGGATCATGATCTGAGCCAAAGGCAGATGCTTAACGACTGAGCCACCCAGGCACCCCTTCCCCTTTCATTTTTTTTTAATGTAGTAGATGCTGATTATGCACCTGCCATGTGTCAGTTTCAGCGACTGAGAGAGAACACGTGGCTGAGAACAGGTTGTCCTATAATGGGAGAGGGAGACCCTATGATATAGTGTGGCTAGAATCCAGATGGCCGGTATGGAAGGACAAGAGCATTTCTCTTCCTTCTCTCCCCCAGGTTTGGAGGGTGTCCTATGAGCAGCAGTCCTTTAAGTGTGGTTGGTTGCTGGCCTGCCCATATGCCTTCCTGCCGAACAATATATTCTAGTTCCTTTCCACCAGTGAGCCAAGGTCAGCAGAAGGGAGGCTCTTGGGCTGCCAAGAGAAGTGAGACGTGGAAGGAACTGCTCCCGGGAGCTCTAGGCGAAGCCTGAGGCTAGCAACTTAATGGGGTTGTGATAAGCACTGGGCTGCAGGCCTGGGTGCCTTTAGATTCCAGGGCCTGTGAAGCTTTACTGATGGAGAGAATAAAAGCCACAGCACGGCTTTGGAAGGGCCGGTAGGGCATCAGAAGGATGAAGCAGGATTTTCTCTTCGGAAGTCTGCTCAGATTGCACATTTAGGGTCACATGGAGTTGAGTCTTGGATGAGGTCAGGAAAACAGAAAAGCTAGGAACTTCACAAAGGGAATTATAATATGGGGAGTTGTATGTATAGGTCTTTGGAGGGCTGCAAAAGAGTGAAAAGGGAACCTTGAGGTAGGGCATAGGTGAGTGGGTTGCAAGCACTGTCTGCCACTAAGGCTGGGGAGGCGAAGGGAGAGAATGGAGAGAATGGGGTTACCAGCAATGGGTAGACAAGGCTCCTGTGCAGTGAGTCCTGCCCCACAGGGACTGCTCTCCCAGGAGCACGGATGTAGGCCTGCAGAACTGGGTGCTATCCATCGGAGCTGAGGCTTTGGTGCCTTAGGAGCTCAGAGGAGAGCCCTGAGCAGCTCAGACCTCTAAGAAGACAGCATTGCCTGGCTGGAACCTTCAGGGGCCCCATTTGTTCTGGATCTGTATGTGTCCACATGAGCTGGGGACGTGAAGCCACGTTCTGTTGCTGGAACCTGGGCCATTCCTGGGGCAGTCCTGGCGGGACCAGCAAGCAAAAGGACAGAGCACATTTCTGCTCCCTAGCCCGTGTCTTCCAGGCTCTTCCTGCAGGGACTCTTGTGGCAGAAGCCAGTGCACAGGGAGACAGACACACAGCTTGCTGAGTCCCAGGACCAGCCGCACAGGCAGAGGAAAGAAGGTATCTAAGCAAAAGCTCTTTCCTTAGGAAGTGGCACAGTGCCTGGACTTGTTGGCTTGGAGAATGGAGTCTCTGTCACTCAAGGTCAAGGCCCCTGGGTATGAGAATTTCTATGTGAGTGTCAACCTATGAAGGAGTTTTCTGGTGCTGAGAGAAGAGTGTGGATTTAGGAACCACGTTGGTGTGGGTTTCCATCCTACCCACTGCTCCCCCATGGGGTGAAGCTGGGCTTGGTCTTCAGTGCCTCGAAGCTCTCTTGTCTTCTCCTGTATCGCGTGATCTTCTGTAAGAGAGGAGGGGGTTGGAGACAGGCGTGAAGTGCTTGGCAGCAGAGTGCTCTTTCTAGATGCTGAAGGGTGGGTCCTTTCTGTTCACTTGTCTTCACCCTTGCCACACTGTACGATTCAAACTCATACCACAGATGAGCTCGGGCTGGCTTGAGGGTCACAGCCATGGGTCGCTGACCTTGTGACCCAAAGATGACTTGTTGAGAAGCTTTCTTGGTTGTCTTTGTCAGGCAGAGGTTTTCCCCTCAGAAGCAACACAAGGGAGATGTAGAGAGACGGAGGGCGGGCCTGTTCTATTGGGTAGCATCAACTCTCCTCATCATAGACAAATGTCACGAAAACTCCAACAGAGTAAGGTCAGGCCTCACAGTCTCTGTAGAGTGAACAGCACAATTCTTTTTTTAAGATAACTTGGCTTTCTTCTGCTCCTAAGGTCCTTAGTTGTAAGGAAAAAAAAACCCAAACCTGAGGTACTACACTTTAATTCTAATATTTAAAAAAGATTTTATTTATTTATTTGAGTGAGTGAGTGGAGCACGAATGGGGGCAGAGGGGCAGAGGGAGAGGGAGAAGCAGGCTCCTGGCTGGGCAGAGAGCCTGAGGTGGGCTCAACCCCAGGACCCTGGAATCATGACCTGCGCTGAAGGCAGCTACTTAATTGACTGAGCCACCCAGGTGCCCCTAATTCTGATTTTTAACATGTGGTTTGAAAGCCCAGTTGGCAGCATTATCAGTCCGGGTGATCTGTCGACAACAGGAGCTGGGGTTCTCCTTGAAAGGGTTTATATGCTGCTTTGCTCTCCTTTGTTGAGGGGAAGCCTGCATGCCTGGGAGCCCCCTCAAATGCATCACCATATACACGTGCACACATTACACTGGCTTAGCCTGTACGACGTTGGCACAAAAGTTTGCTGAAGGTTTAAAAAAGAGAACCACAAAGAGAAATGAGAAATGCTAGCTAGGGCCATGGTGAGTATTTAAACTGCCTGGCTGTATTTTTTTCTTCTCTCTACTTCTCTATCTTTTTTGTTTTCAGTGATTCCTTTGTGAGACACAATTCCTTAACTGAAGCAGCCTGTGTTTCCTTTTAATGTAGGACAACATTTCTCCCAAAATTCTTAGGGGAACATCCTTTCCGCAGGAGTCTAAGTCAAGGAACACAAGAAAGATAGTTCTGTGGTAAAATAAACTTGGGTTTGGCAGTTAGAGGTTCCTATTTGCTGCAGGACTTCTCAGAGCCTTTGTATGTTAATGTGCTCCGTGAGCCACCAGAGGGAGCTACTGTCTGTAGAATTTTCTTCCTGAGTTTATTTGACCCCTGAATTTCCCCTCCTTATTTCCCCCTTCACAGAGCATTTTTCAGTCTATTGGTCCAGGGACAGCAATTTGAGATCTTGGCCTCATTATGTTATCTTCTTTTGTGATTAGTGGGAATGTTCAGGGTTTTTGATTTTACTCTTCATGTGGTGTAGAAACCTTAACTCTGGTCACGGGAATCAGAAGGATGGATCCTGGTATCAGGTGCTGGTTTGCCAGTGCAGACGGTTGTTCCTGTGAAGAGATCCCTTCCGCCACCCCCCTGCCAATACTTGTTATCTCTTGACTTTTCAAACAGTCCTTCTAGACAGATGTGTGAGATTCTCACAGTGGTATTGATTTGCATTTCCCTGATGGTGAGGGACATTGAGAACCTTTTCGTGTATATGTTAGCAATCTGTATATCTTTTTTGGAATCTATTCTATTCAGATCCTCTGTCCATTTAAAAAATCAGTATTTTCTTTTTGGCTATTAAATTGTATGAATTACTATTATATTTTGGATATTAACCCCTTATCAGATACAGGATTTGCAAATATTTTTTACCTTTTTAATTAGTTGCTAGTTTTATTTTTGTTTCATTTTTTTTTTGTACAGAAATGTCTTATTTTGTTGTAATTCCACTTGTTTATTTATTCTTTTGTTGCTTATAATTTTGGTGTCATAGCCAAGAAACCATTGCCAAGATCAGTGTTAAGATGCCTTATCCCTATGGAAAATTCCTTCTGGGAGTTTTATGGTTTCAGGTCTTACATTTAAGTTTTTAATTTATTTTAAGTTATTTTTTGTGAGAGGTGTAAGATAAGAGGTTCAGTGTCTTTTGCATGTGAATACCCAGCTTTCCCAACACTATTTATTGAACAGACTATTTCTTCCTCATTGAATATTGGGGCCTCCTTGTCAAATGTTAGGTAACCACATATGCATGGATTTATTTCCGTACTCTTGATTCTGTTCCATGGATCTATGAGTCTATTTTTATGTCAGTACCATGCTGTTTTGATTATTATAGGCTTGTAGTATTATTTGAAATCAGGAAGTGTGATACCTACAGTTTTTTTTTTTTTTTCCCCTCACGATTGCTTTGGGTGTTTGGGGTCTTTTGTGGTTCCATATAAAAGTTAGAATAATTTTTCCTATTTCTGTGAAAAATACCATTGGGATTTTGATAGTGATTGCATTAAATCTCAGATTACTTTGGGTGGTATGGACATTTTAACAATATCAGTTCTCTGATCCATGCACATGGGCTATCTTTTTATATGTCTGTGTCTTCTTCAATTTCTTCCATCTTTGTCTTATAGTTTTCAGTATAAAGATCTTATACAACCTTAGATAAAATTTTTCTAACTATATTTTATTGTTTTTGATAGTATTATAAATGGGATTTTTTATCTCTTTTTCAGAGAGTTTGTTGTAAGTGTATAGAAATGCAACTGGTTTTTGAATTTTGATTTTGTATCCTACGACTTCACTGAATTTGTTTATTATTTCTAACAGTTTTTTTGGTGGAGTCTTCAAGGTCTTCTGAATATAAGATCATGTAATCTATGAACAGAGACAATCTTATTTCTTCCTTTCCAGTTTGGATGGATTCATTTTCTTGCTTGACCTTTTCTGGGCATGTTGAACACCAGTGGCAAGAGAAGGCATCCTTGTTTTGTCCCTGATCTTAGAGGAAAAGCCTTAACTGTTAAGTATGATGTTACCTGTGGTCTTGTCATATATGGTCTGTATTATATATTGAAGTACATTCCTTCTGTACCCAATTTATTGGGAGTTTTCATCATAAAAAGATGTTGAATTTTGTGAAATGCTATTTCTACATATACTGAAAAAATCAGATGATTGTTATCCTTTATTCTATTAATGTGATGTGTCACATTTATTGTTCGCATAAGTTGAACCATCCTTGCATCCGAGGAATGAATCCCACTTGATCATGGTGTATAATCCTTTTAATGTAGTGTTGAATTTGGTTTGTTCGTACCTTGTTAATAGTTTTTGTATCTTTTTTTTTTTAAAGTTTTTATTTATTTGACAGAGAGAAACACAGCCAGAGAGGGAACACAAGCAGGGGGAGTGAGAGAGGGAGAAGCAGGCGTCCCGCCGAGCAGGGAGCCCGATGTGGGACTCGATCCCGGGTTTCCGGGATCATGACCTGAGCTGAAGGCAGTCGCCCAACCAACTGAGCCACCCAGGCGCCCCTAGTTTTTGTATCTTTATTCTTCGGGAATATTGGCCTGCTCTTTTCTTTTCTTATAATATTCTTGTCTGGCTTTGGTATCAGGTTAATGCTGGCCTCATTAGATGAGATCAGGAGTGTTTCCTCCTCTTCAGTTTTTTTATAAGAGTGTGAGAAGGATTGGCATTGATTCTTATTTAAGTATTTGGTAGAATTCACCAGCAAAGCCGTCTCGTCTTGGCTTCCTGAGTTGGGAGGTTTTTCATTACTGATTCAATTTCTTTACTTCTTGTTGGTCTGTTCAGATTTTCTATGTCTTTATGATTCAGTTTTGGTAGGCTGTATGTTACCAGGAATTCATCAATTTATTGTAAGTTGTCCAATCTTTTGGTGTTTAATGGTTCATGGTAGTCTCTTAGGATTCTTGGTATTACCATAATATCAGTTATCATATCTCCTTTTTGATTTGTAACTTTAGTGATTTGGATTCTTTCTTCTTGATTACTTTAGCTAAAGATTTGTCAATTTTATTCATCTTTTCAAAGAACCAACTCTTGGTTTTGTTAATTTTTTCTATTGTTTTCCTATTCTCCATTTCATCTATTTCTGCTCTAATCTTTATTATTTACTTCTTCCTGCTAACTTTGGCTTAGTTTCTTCTTCTTTTTATGTCTTTTTATAGCTGTAAAGTTTCCTCTTAGAAGTGTGTTGGCCACATCCCATAAATTCAGGTACGTATGTTTCCATTTCTTGTTGTATTAAAATATTTTTTGATTTTTCCTTTTGATTTCTTCTTTGATTTTAGGTTGTCCAGGAACATGTTGCTTAATTTTTGCATATTTGTGAATTTACCACTTCTCTTAATATTACTGAGTTCTAGTTTTAGACCTCTGTGTTCAGAATAAATACTTAATATGATTTCTACCTACTCAAATTGTTGAGACTTTATGGGGGGCCTAATATATGATACATTCTTTTTCCCCCCAATTGCTCAAACCAATTATTTAATTATTTAATTATTATATTAATCCATTAATCCATTACTAAGCTAACCAATCTATAGAATTCAGAGTCTACTGTTTCTTTTTTCCATAACCCAGCCACCTTATCCTTCCCACCGCAGCAACCTCAGTTTGTTTCCTGAGATTAAGAGTCTCCTATGGTTTGTCTCCCTCCCCAGCCCCATATTGTTTCATTTTTCCCTCTTTATCTCCCACGACCCCCCACCCTGCCTCTCAAATTCCTTATATCAGAGAGATCATATGATAATTTGTCTTTCTCTGATTCACTTATTTTGCTCAGCATAATACCCTCCAGTTTCATCCATGTCATTGCAAATGGCAGGATTTCATTCTTTTTGATGGCTGCATTGTGTGTGTGTGTGTGTGTGTGTGTGTGTGTGTGTGTACACTCCACATCTTCTTTATCCATTCATCTTCATCTTGATGGGGATCTAAGTTTGTTTTTTTTTAAGTTTTTATTTATTTACTTGACAGAAAGAGAGATCACAAGTAGGTAGAGAAACAGGCAAGAGAGAGGAGGAAGCAGGCTCCCTGCTGAGCAGAGAGCCTGATGTGGGCCTTGATCCCAGGACCCTGAGATCATGACCTGAGCCAAAGGCAGAGGCTTTAAGCCATTGAGCCACCCAGGCTCCCAACATCTAGGTTCTTTATCTTTCCATAGTTTGGCTATTGTGGACATTGCTGCTATAAACATTCGGGTGCACGTGCCCCTTCAGATCAACTACATTTTCATCTTTAGGGTAAATACCCAGTAGTGTGATTGCTGGGTTGTAGGGTAGCTCTATTTTGAACTTTTTTGAGGAATCTCCATACTGTTTTCCAGAGTGGCTGGACCAGCTTGCATTCCTACCAACAGTGTACAAGGGTTCCCCTTTCCCTGCATCCTTACCAATATCTATCCTTCCCTGAATTGTTAATTTTAAAAATTCTGACTGGTGTGAGATGGTATCTCACTGCGGTTTTGATTTGTAGTTCCCTGATGCCAAGTGATGTTGAGGACTTTTTCAAGTGTTTGTTGGCCATTTGAATGTCTTCTTTGCAGAAATGTCTGTTCATGTCTTCTACCCATTTCCTGTTTGGATTACTTGTTCTTTGTGAGTGATGTTGAGTTTGATAAGTTCTTTATAGATTTCAGATACTAACCTTTTATCTGATATGTCATTTGTAAATATCTTCTCCCATTCTGTCAGTTGTCTTTTGGTTTTGTTGACTGTTTCCTTTCCTGTGCAAAAGATTTTGATCTTGATGAAGTTCCAATAGTTCATATTTGCCCTTGCTTTTACTGCCTTTGGTGATATTTCTAGGAAGAAGTTGCTGCAGCTGACATTGAAGAGGTTTCTGCTTGTGTTCTCCTCAAGGATTTTGATGAAGTCCTGTCTCCCATTGAGGTCTTTCATCCCTTTTGAGTCTATTTTTGTGTGCGGTATAAGGAAATGGTCCAGCCAGTTTCATTCTTCTACACGTGGCTATTCAATTTTCCCAACACCATTTGTTGAAGAGACCATCTTTTTTCCATTGGACATTCTTTCCTGCTCTGTCAAAGACTAGTTGACCACAGAGTTGAGGGTCCATTTCTGGGATCTCTATTCTATTCCACTGGTCTATGTGTCTGTTTTTGTGCTAGTCCCATACTGTCTTGATAGTAAAGTTTTGTAATAGAACTTGAATCTGGAATTGTGATGTCATCAACTTTAGTTTTCTTTTTCAACATTTTCCTGGCTATTCAGGATCTTTTCTGGTTCCATATAAATTTTAGGATTATTTGTTCCATTTCTTTGAAGAAAATTGATGGCATTTTGTTAGGGATTGCATTAAATGTGTAGATTGCTTTAGACATTTTCACAATATTTGTTCTTCCAATCCATGAGCATGGCATATTTTTCCAATTTCTTTGTGTCTTCCTCAGTTTCTTTCATGAGTAATTTATAGTTTTCTGAGTACAGATTCTTTGTCTCTTTGGTTAGGTTTATTCCTAGGTATCTATGGTTTTGGGTGCAATTGTAAATGGGATCGACTCCTTCATTTCTCTTTCTTCTGTCTGCTATTGGTGTATAGAAATGCAACTGATTTATGTGCATTGATTTTATATCCTGACACTTTACTGAATTCCTATATGAGTTCTAGTTTTGGAGTGGAGGCTTTTGGGTTTTCCACATAAAGTGTCATATCATCTGCAAAGAGTGAGAGTTTGGCTTCTTTGCAGATTTGGGTGTCTTTTATTTCCTTTTGTTTTCTTCTGAGGCTAGGACTTCTAGCATGTTGTTGAATAGCAGTGATGATAGTGGACAGCACTGCCGTGTTCCTGACCTTAGAGAAAAAGCTCTCAGCTTTTTCCCAGTGAGAATGATATTTGCTGTAGATTTTTCATAGATGGCTTATATGATCTTGAGGTATATAATCTCTATCCTTATACTGTGAAGAGTTTTGATCAAGAAAGGATGCTGTTCTTTGTCAAATGCTTTTTTGCATCTATTGAGAGTATCGTATGGTTCTTGTTTTTTCTTTTATTAATGTATTGTATCACCTTGATTGATTTGTGGGTGTTGAACCAATCTTGCAGCCCAGGAATAAATCCTACTTAATCCTGGTGAGTAAGCCTTTAATGTACTGTTGGATACTATTGGCTAGTATTTTGGTGAGAATTTTTGCATCTGTGTTTATCAAAAATATTGGTCTGTAATTCTTTTTGATGGGGTCTTTGGTTTTGGGATCAAGTTAATGCTGGTCTCATATAATGAGTTTGGAAGTTTTCCTTCCATTTCTATTTTTTGTAGCAGTTTCAAGAGAATAGATATTAATTCTTCTTTAAATGTTTGGTAGATGGGGTACCTGGGTGGCTTAGTTGCTAAGGGTCTGCCTTCAGCTCATATCGTGATCTTGGAGTTCTGGGATCAAGTCCACTTTGGGTTCTCTGCTTGGCAGAAAGCTAGCCTCTCCTTCTCTCACTCCCTCTGCTTGTGTTTCCTCTCTAGCTGTGTTTCTTTTTGTCAAGTAAATAAAAATAAATCTTAAAAAAAATGTTTGGTAGAATTCTCCTGGGAAGCCATCTGGCCCGGAGCTCTTGTTTGTTGGGAGATTTTTGATGACTGCTTCAATCTCCTTACTGGTTATGGGTCTGTTCAGGTTTTCTATTTATTCCTGGTTCAGTTTTGGTAGGTTATAATTCTCTAGGAATCCACCCATTTCTTCCAGATTGTCAAATTTGCTGGTGTATAGTTGCTCAGAAGATGTTCTTATAATTGTATTTCTTTGGTGTTGGTTGTGGTCTCTCTTCTTTCATTCATGATTTTATACATTTGGGTCCCTTCTCTTTTCTTTTTGATAAGTCTGGCCAGGGGTTTATCACTCTTGTTAATTCTTTCAAAGAACCTACTCGTATAGTCATTGATTTGTTCTACTCTTCTTTTGGTTTCTATTTCATTGATTTCTTCTCTGAGCATTATTATTTCTCTTCTTTTGCTAGGTTTAGGCTTTCTTTGCTGTTCTTTCTCCAGCTCCTATAGGTGTAGGGTTAGGTTGTGTACTTGAGACCTTTCTTGTTTCTTGAGAAAGGCTTGTATTGCTATATACTTTCCTCTTAGGACTGCCTTTGTTGTGTCCCAAAGATTTTGAACTGTTGTGTTTTAATTTTCACTTGTTTCCATGAATTTTTAAAATCCTTCTTTAATTTCCTGGTTGACCCGTTCATTCTTCGGTAGGATGCTCTTCAGCCTCCATGTATTTGAGTTCTTCCCAACTTTCCTCTGTGGCTAAGTTCTGGTTTCAAAGCACTGTGGTCTGAAAAAATGCAGGGAATGATCCCAGTCTTTTGGTACTGGCTGAGACCTGATATGTGAGCCAGGTTATGATCTATTCTGAAGAATGTTCCATGTGGTCTAGAGAAGAATGTGTATTCTGTTGCTTTGGGATGGAATATTCTAAATGTATCTGTGATGTCCATCTGGTCCGGTGTGTCATTTAAAGCCCTTATTTCCTTGTTGATCTTTTGCTTAGATGATCTGTCTGTTTCATTGAGGTGGGTGTTAATGTCCTCTACTATTATTTTATTATTGTCAATGTGTTTCTTTGATTTAATTATTAATTGGTTTATATAATTGGCCGCTCCCATGTTAGGGGCACAGATATTCAAAATTCTTTGATCTTCTTGTTGGACAGACACTGGAAGCATGATATAGTGTGCTTTCTCATCTCTTATTATAGTCTTTGGCTTAAAATCTAATTTATTTGATTAAGGATTGCCACCCCAGCTTTCTTTTGATGTCCATTAGCATGGTAAATTTTTCCACCCTATCACTTTTTTTTTTAAGATTTTATTTATTTGACAGAGAGAAACACAGCCAGAGAGGGACCACAAGCAGGGGGAGTGAGAGAGGGAGAAGCAGGCTTCTTGCTGAGCAGGGAGCCTGATGCAGGACTCGATCCCGGGTCTCTGGGATCATGACCTGAGCCGAAGGCAGTCACTTAACCGACTGAGCCACCCAGGCACCCCACCCTCTCACTTTCAATCTGGAGGTGTGTTTGGGTCTAAAATGAGTTTCTTGCAGACAGCATTGATGGGTCTTATTTTTTTAAATCTATTCTGATACCCTGTGTCTTTTGATTGGGGCATTTAGCCTATTTGCATTCAGGGTAACTATTGAAAGATATGAATTTAGTGCCATTGTATCGCCTATAAGATGACTGTTACTGTATATTATCTCTTTTCCTTTCTGGTCTGTTACTTTAAGGCTCTTTGTTTGCTTAGAGGACCCCTTTCAATATTTCCTATAGGGCTGGTTTGGTTTTTGCAAATTCTTTTAGTTTTTATTTGTTCTGGAAGCTTTTTATCTCTCCTTCTATTTTCAGTGACAGCCTAGCTGGATATAGTATTTTGTGCAGCATATTTTTCTTGTTTAGTGCTCTAAATATATCATGCCAGTCCTTTCTGGCCTTCCAGGTCCCTGTGGATAGGTATCATGCCAATCTAATATTTTTACCTTTGTATGCTACAGACCTCTTCTCCTGAGCTGCTTTCTGGATTTTCTCTTTGTCACTGAGACTTGGAAGTTTTACTCTTAGATGATTTTTTATTGATCTTGAGGGGGGTTCTCTGTGCCTCCTGGATTTTGTTGTTTGTTCCCTTCCCCAAATTAAGGAAATTTTCTGCTATAATTTTCTCCAATACACCTTCTGCCCCTCTTTCTCTTTCTCCTTCTTCTGGGATCCCAGTTATTCTAATATTGTTTCATGTTATGGTATCACTTATCTCTTGAAATCTCCCCTCATGGTCCAGTAGCTGTTTGTCTCTTTTTCTCAGCTTCTTTATTTTGCATCATTTGGTCATCTATATCACTAATTTCCTTTTCTGCCTCATTTATCCTAGCAGTAAGAGACTCCATTTGTTTAAAAAAGATTTTATTTATTTATTTGACAGAGAGAAACACAGCTATAGAGGGAATACAAACAGGGGGAGCAAAAGGGAGAAGCTGGCTTCCTGCCAAGCAGGGAGCCTGATGTGGGGCTTGATTCCAGGACTCTGGGATCATGACCTGAGCCAAAGACAGACGCTTATTGACTGAATCACCCAGACACCTCAAGAGCCTCCATTTTTTATTGTACCTCATTAATAACTTTTTTTGCTTTCAACTTGGTTAGGTTTCAGTTCTTTTATTTCTCCAGAAATGGATTTTATTTTTCCAGAGAAATGGATTCTCTAGTATCTTCCATGCTTTTTTCGATCCCAGCTAGCATCTTGATAATCATCATTCTGAACTCTAGTTCTGACATATTATTAATGTCCCTATTGATTAGGTCCCTAGCAATTGGTACTGCCCCTCTCTCTCTCTCTCTCTCTTTTTTTTTGAGGTGAGTTTTTCTGCATTGTCATTTTATCCAGATAAGAATAGATGAGTGAGAGAACAAAATGCTAAAAGTGTAGCAACAACTCGAGAAAAATATACACTAACCAAATTCGAAGAGACTTGGTACTGGGGGAGAAGAAAGGAGAAAGAAAAAAAATGTATACATATACATATACCTATATGTGTATGTGTGTGTGTGTGTGTATGTGTGTGTATATATATACACACACACATATACATACATATATATATATATATATATATATATATATACACATATGATATGAACTGAGCCACACACTTGATTTTGGGTGTATTTTGATGTGGTAGAAGAAATTGCCTCCCAAAATTTTAAAGAAAGAAAGTATATATATATACATATCTCCAAAAATAAGGGTATACACAATGAAGGGATGGAATATGACTGTAAAGGTGAAAATTAAAAAAGATTCTAAAAAACGAATTGATAAAACAAGACATTGGTTGAAAAAAGAAAAAAGAGGAAGAAATGTGATGAGGATGGAGACTAGGACATAGCTATGTGCTAGATTTAGGGTATATTTTTATCTATTAGTAGAAACTGTATGCCAAAATTTTAAAGAAAGAAAAACCTGTATGTATACCAAAATTAAGCTTAAATACAATGAAGGGATAGAATATGACTAAAACAACGAAATTTTAAAAAGATTTTTAAAAATGGTATTGATAAGATAAAATAGTTTAAAAAAGTTAAAATAGGAAAGAGAAAAAATTAAGAAATAGAATAAGAAAAAATAAAATAAAAAGAATTTAACTTTGAAAGACTGAAGTATCATGGAGAAAAGCCATGAATTCTGTGTGATACATTCCCCTAACTCTGAAGTTCAGCTGTTCTCATTGACTGGTGAACTTGGTCTTGGCAGGATGTTCTTACTGATCTTCTGGGGGCGGAGCCTGCTGCAGTGATTCTCAAATGTCTTTGCCAGAGGTGGAACTGCCCTGCCCTTGCCAGGGGCCAGGCTAAGCAATCTGCTCAGGTTCGCTCTCCGGAGTTTTGTTCCCTGACTGCTTTCCATACAGCTTTGGAGGCCAGAGCGAAGATGGTGGCCTCCCAGTCCCCGGCCTGGAGGAGCTGAGAGCTCAGGGTCCCACTCCTCAGTGCACCCCCAAAGGAAAGCTGTCAATCACGCCTGCGTCCCTGGTTTCTGGCTGAGCTCCCTGTCACCTGGCTTGTGACCCGAGCGTTTCTATCTCTTGTGCTCAGCCCATTTGGAGTCTCCAAACCTAGCAGATTCCTGTAGTGTGCTCCTGCGCCACTCCTCCCTGTGGAGGAAGAAGGGGGTCTCCCCAGATCTGCCACTAGTGGGGTACCTGCTCAAAGAGTGTCCCGCCTGTGCCTCAGATCACTGTTTAAGGTAAAGCCCGAGCTGAGAGCCCACTCCTTGGCTCCGTCTCTGCAGCTGGCTTCCCCGCTCAGATATCTGGGAGCTCTGCTATGCTCAGGCACCCCTGGGTCCTTCTGTGACCTCACGGGTCCTGAGACCACACTGTCCCAGTGAGGGCTCCACCCCTGCTTAGCCTCTGGGGCTATGTCCTTCAGTAGAGTAGACTTCCAAAGGTTCCGATTTTGTGCTCTGCTGCTCTACTGCTTGCTGGGAGCCGGCCCTCCTCCCAATGTCACCTCCAATTCACTTCTCTGTACGTCCTACCTTCCAGAAACTGGTCGCTTTTCCTATAATTGCTGCTCTTCTTCTTTTCGATCTTCTATTGAGTTTGTAGGTTTTCCCACTTGTTTGATAACCATCAAGCTGAACTCCTGGGACCTGGCCTAGGTCTTCCTACTCCACCATTTTGCGCCTCTATATGATATATTCCTGAAAGTTCCATGTACATTTTAGAAGAATGTGTATTTGGTGCTGTTGGATGGAATGCTCTGTGTATGTCTGTGAGGTTCATTTGTTCTGTAATATTGTCTAAATCCTTTCTGTATGTCCCTTTGATTGTATGATCTATTCATTTGTCATAATGAGATATTAAAGTTCCTATTACTATATTGCTCTTTTCTTCTGCTTTTTATTCTGCTAGTATTTGCTTTATATATTTATGTGGTTCAAAGTTGGGTGCCTAAATATTTATAAAAGTATGTCTTCTTAATAAATTGACTCTTTTGTCATTGTATAGTGATCTTCTTTTTCTCCCATGATCATTTTAGCTTCAAGTCTCATTTGTCTGGTGTAGGCATAGCTACCCCTGGTTTTTTATGGCTATCATTTGCTTGGAATATCTTTTCCACCTTTTCACTCTCAGTCTATGTGTGTCATTAAAGCTAACATCAGTCTCTTACAAGAAGCATATTGTTGAATATTGTTCTTTTATTATTAAGCCTTTATACCTTTTGATTAAGTCATTTATGTTCAAAGTAATGATGGATAAGTAAGCACTTAATATTGCCATTTTGTTAATTGTTTTCTGACAGTTTTATAGATTTTCTGTCTCTTGCCTTTTCTCTTCCTTTGTAATTTGATGACTTTTTATGACCATACGCTTTGACTCCTTTCTCATAACTTTTGTGTGTTTATATTTTTGTGGTTACCATGAGGCCTACACAAAACATTACAGTTACAATAGTGGAAATGTGGTCCACCAAGATCTGAGCCAGTGCTATGACATTCCCTTTTTCATCTCCATCTGATTCCCAGTGGTCAAGCTTCAAAGATTTCTCTAGTGATCCCTGTCAAGTGAGACCTGAGTGAGCCTTCCAGGAAGGGTCCTATAATGCTGAAGAAGCTGAATGTTCACTTTGGTTTCTTTTTTTCCTACTGGAGAAACCATAGGCTGGGGTGGAGGGACCTTGGTGTAGCAGCCTGGGTGAGAGGCTATGTGGTCAAAGTAAACTAATCTTCTTACCCTTCTAATATAGTCCTTCTCAGTCTCTGTGGCCTATGATGTACTTCAGCCTCACTCTCAGGTTCTGGGATTTTCACAGTGATGTCTTGTCTATTGATAGTTACTAACTGGTATTCTTGTACGGGGGACTGAAGTTGGAAACAATCTATGTTATCATCTTGATGATATCACTCTTGAGACGTTTAAACAAAGAAAATATGGTATGGGAGCCCATCTCTGTAATCTTCAGTGCTTGTGAATAAGAGATAGGTCTCCCTCCCTTTTAACTGAATCTGATCTTTAGTTTAAACAACGTTGGTTCTTCACATTCTTCTGAGATTTCAGGGAGGCCAAGTCTACCAAGAGTAGGTTTGAGTAACACCTTTTACTCACATGCTCCTTCCACATGTCTACAGACTACATCCAAGCATACACATGTATAAATAAATGCACAAATGCACTCATATCCCTGGCTAGTTTCAGGGAAATATTCTGAGTTAGAAAATTGCAGCATTTGCCTATCTATTGGGTTAACCTGTTAGGACTCAGGAGAATGGGTGGTGGCAGGAGATTTTGAAATGCAGAAATTCTGATATCTGGGGATAATAAAGCTTCTGAATAAAGTCCTTCTGGAGCTTCCCCCTCTGCAGTAAACCAGATATTTTCAATTTCCATGTTCTTTTGTCCTAGATGCCCAGGGAAAGTTAATTTCTCCAAGGATAATGAGAGAAAACACACGGAGTGAGCAAAAGGAGATTTACCTAATTTGTTTTTTATACAAATTATTGGACTCACAGGCTCCAAGGACAGGCTAGGGATAGTTAGCAAAGCACTGAAGGAATAGTCTCTGAGAAGGGAAAAGAATGTAACATCTCTTATTGCCAGTGGGAGAAATGCTCAGCTGTAAGTTTAGGATGTTGTAAGCATGCCTCCTGTGTGGTCATTAGAAAGTTCAGTAGGTCACTTCTTTATCAGATTAGTTTGTGGACTGCTTACATCAGGAATTATCAAACCAGAATTATGTACACTCCCAGGATAGGTATGGTTACTATGACAGTGACCAAGTTTGGGATGCATGAAGAGAATATACTAAAAGACTACTGCTGATAAGGGCAAGAAAGATGGTTGAAAGTCTACATGGAAACTCGGCCAACATGAATTTTGGAATCACAATTTGGGTTAAAACTGTGGCTCAACCACTTACCAACTAGATAAGGTACCTTACTTCTTTGAGTCTCAGTTTCTTCATCTATAAAATAAGGAAAATGGTGCTTCTTTAGTGGAGCTGTTATGAAGCTTAGAAATAACATATATAAAAGTATGTATCTCAGTGCTCAACACATGGCAGATGATTGAAAAATAGAAACAATTGTGAAGATGATGGGGTGTATCTATTCCTGTACTGATTATTGGCTGGGAATGAATGGTATCCAATGTGAGTTGGCAGAGATGACTTCAGAAGAGAATTCATTTCTTCCTGGGGAGAGAGGAGATGGAGATGAGGTCACGTACATTTTCCATGAAATAGTTTCATGTTAGACACTAGGATATAAAATCTTTCTTTTCATTGCAGAATATAAATATGCTCACTGAAGGATAGAAAGTAGGTGGACAAAATCAAATAGCTTAAAGCTAACATAAAAGAAAGATAGAGTACAAAACCAGATAAAAAAGGGACACTATGTCATATCAAGTGAATCCATGCAGCATCTCATCCACCATTTTTCTGATTACATTTCAGAGTTTATTGGAGCCTAGAATATCAGTGAACGAGATGATCAGCTTTAAGGATGGGAGGAAGGGGGTAGTCTCCCTTGTCTTGTCTTGCTATGATGGCCAAGGGCGCTAGCCAAGCTTTTTAAAAATGAAAGAATGGCTGGGGTATGCATTCTTCAGCCTCCTTCAGAGATGCTCCCTATCTCCTGTATCTCTCTTCTCCTTCCTGTGTTGCTTTAGGGTGATCACTTTCTGTGTCTGTCCCTACTGCCCCTCCTAGGCTGTTGCCAGTTTGTCATCTTCTCTGAGAAGAGTCTTCCCTGCTTCCTGTGTTATAATCTCCTGCCTGTTCCCTGGCATGCCCCTGTACAGGCTGTGTCCTGATGTGTGACCACCCTAGGTCA
This sequence comes from Spilogale gracilis, assembly GCA_004023965.1. Lineage (NCBI taxonomy): Eukaryota > Metazoa > Chordata > Mammalia > Carnivora > Mephitidae > Spilogale > Spilogale gracilis. The sequence continues at coordinate 29,386 of PITA01010998.1, forward strand.
ACCCTATTAGAACCATTCTCCTTCTTTAGTCTCTGTCCTGAAAGGTGGCCTCTGCACTCTGAATAGAGGGTCTCAGTAGCAGTGAGACTAAAAAGAGAGGAGGGAAGAGAAAAGAGCTTTAGGTCACAAGTTCAAGCTGATAATATACATTTGTTGTGGCTTATATGCGTTATTTAAATGAAATAAAGATATCATCTAGATCAATGGTTCTCAAACTCTTGTCTAAGGACAACTGGGAGGTCCCCAAGGTCCTTCAAGGGGATCCTTGAGCATCAAAACTATTTTCATAATACTCAGATGGTATTAGCTTTTTTTTTACTCATGATTATATATGGTGGAATTTTCCAGAATCTCCGTGACATCATCATTGTGATGATGACATCACATCATCATTCTACATGCTGGGTACTTTGTGTTTTAAAAATTTCTCAGTTTGAATTTCTAATTTGGCAAATGTTGACAAATATAACTTAGATAAGCAAAAGCTCTTTGGAGATTCTCACTAAATTTTGAGAGTAAAGAAGTGCTGAGAACAAAATGTTTGAGAACCACTGTTCTGAATTATGGTTGTATATTCAACTACAATGAATATGGAGGGATCAGGAGAAAAATTCACAAGGATGGGGATTATGGGACTATGAATATTCTCTAGGCATTATATGTGCAAGGACTTGTACAGAAGAGACATAAACCATAGGATTAATTAATCACATTTGCTCATTCCTTTATTCCATAAAGCATTTTAGTGTTTCAAAGGATCTGGTATCTATCTGCATTCAGAGCCTGGCTCAGTCACTTTTTAACTCTGGGAACTTGGCAAGTTAAGGAATCTCCTTGTGACTCAGTTTCTTCATTTGTATATGAGGATCAAAATCTTTTCTTCACGGGATTATTATGATGGCTTAGTGGAGATGAGGCAGGTCAATTGTGTAGGCTGTGCCTCTGTGCTGGTTATTCTTCATTTGTCCCTCTTTGCCTCCACTCCCTCCCCCCTCCATACCATACTATTCTGTACCTTTTTCTACTTTGTTCTGTGTCCTGAAGGGTGGTGGAAAAAGGGCAGGGCTGACCCCTACAGACTCCATCATTCAGATTTCTTTGCCTTCTGGCTTCTCATTGAATTTGGCCATTGGGAGGTATCAGCAGGAGATGAGAGGTGGGGAGAGAGAGGTAGGGACATTTCTTCCCCTGCTTCTTTCCTGCTTTGGGGGAGTTTTGCACTGATGGGTCTTCAGCTGCACCTGAAGTTACAGCTCCTTTGGCTGGGTCCTTTTCCATGGTTAAAAGTCTCACTACCTCCTTGCATTCCCTTCAGTCTAGGCTGTGGCTATCCTTGGGCACCTCACCATCCTTTCTGGTTCCTTCACCCTTTATACTCAATTGATATCTTTAAGTTCTTTTGAAGATTCTGGTGAGCTATCCATGTTCCTTGCTGGGATCCTGGCTAACACCCGGGCAAGTAGCAAACTCTGGGAAATGTTAGTGGCACAGTCTTGAATTTCTACATTTGTTGTTGTCAGTGCTGATGGCTGGTTGTTACTCTTGCTTGTGAGATTCTCCCCTGTAGAATCTAGGTAGATGCTCCTACCCAAGATATAGACACAAATGGAACAGTTTTTGCTTGCAAGGAGTTTGCCACTCTATGTAAAGGGATTGGACATTTAGTGACCAAAGAGTTAACTGGAAGCCTGAAGCATATATGCTAAGTACTGTCATGGCCAAGTTCTCCTGGAGTTTAGAGGAGGAAGAACTGGCTCTTGAGAAGTGGGTCCCTTTTCAACAGGTGAGAAAAGAGCAAGTACCTTAGTGGGATAAGCATGACACAGCTTCTCTGGGGAGGAAGGGAACATCTGAATAGAGGGGACATGTGAATAGAGCCTACTGTGGAGGTGAAGTGATCTGGCTGGAGTCTGATTGCTCAGGGTTGTGCATGGCATCTGAGGAGCTGGGCCTTCATGCCATTGGTGTTTCTGAAGCTTTGTAGGGCACCAGTGGAAGTAGTGGTGGTGGATGAAGTGTACCTTGGTTCACCTGTGGGATAGAGTGAGGAGAATCTGGAGCAGGTAAAAGGGAAGACTGGAGGCCCCAACTGGGAAATGCCAGTAAGGGGAGAGAAGAGCTGGGGCAGGAGAGAGATTCTGATCATGGAAGCTCCCCTCCAGGCCAGGTTATCTGCTAAGTTCTGAGTGTGAGTTCTCCCCGTCAGAGGGTCAGTAGATGTTTGTCTGGACCTGGGGGATAGCCTGCTATTTCTGCCATTCATGTCCTGGGTGACCTTGGGTGAGTTGCTTTTCTTCTCTGGGCATCTGCATCCTTAGGTATAGGATGAGGGTGGTACATGGTCCTCATGATCCTCTTGCTCTGACTCTTTGAGTCTACACTGCAAACTCAACATTGACTTTCACTTCCTTTGATAGTACTTCAACTTCAGGAGAGGTTTTATTTTCAAAGAAAAGGATGATAAGAGGAAGGACTAATAACACTGAGCTCCTGCTGCTTTCTAGCTTCTGTGCTATGCAATGTCCATATTTGTCTTATTGAATTATCCTAGCAAACTTCCCTCAGATAGCACTGAATTTGGCTGAAGTAATAGAGAACCTGATTCATTATAGTTTAAAGCAACATTGTGTATTTTTTTTTCATATAACAAGACACTTGGAGCCAGCTTCTTGCTGGCCTTGATTCAGTGGCTCTGATATGTCCAAACAGAGATATGTTTGTCTTGGTCTTGGTCTTTTCATCATGGTAACAGTAGGGCTGCTGCTGCTCCAGCCATCACCTCTGGGAAGGTAGGATGTGGAGAAGAGAGTGCCAGGCGTATCTTTCAGTCCTTTTATATCAATAAAAGAAAGTGTTGCTAGTCTCCCTCATTCACAGAAGAGGAGACTGAAACCTAGAGAGGTTGAGTATGTTTCTGACACTGTCACCAGAGCTTTTCCCAGCTTCCTCTTCTTTCCTGTCTTGGACCAGCAAAACCTGCTTGCTGCTTGCAGATGCCTTACTGCACCAGCAGGCATCTGTCTTCTAGTGGTATCTAATATCAAGGAAAGTTAATGGCTGGCAGGAATCCACATGAGGAGATGGCCTCTTGTTTTCTATAAAATGTTGTGAAGCTGGTCATGTGCATGGAAACTAAACCTCCCTGCTTCTTGATGGGAATAAATGATGTTAGCAACATTCAGGAAAGAACACAGCATTTAGCAGTGATCAAAGAATGTGCAGCCTTCATCCCCTATGCTCTTGCTACAGTTGGCTTCGTGACATCCCATTCCTCCTTGTGGCCTATTCCATCCCAACCGTATTCCCTGTCTCTGAGTCTCCTTCACAGGCTTCCTGATGTCCAGGGGAGATGTTCTCCTGCAGGCTCAAGCATCCTAGTTGCTGAGCTGGCTCTGCCCCTCTGTCTTTGACCTTGAGCAGTGCCCTGCTCAACACCTGGGCCAGCACTGACCCCAGTCCTGGACTGTGGAGGTCAGCAAATGGCATTAGGGCACAGGGTGAATATAATTTTTGAATTTTTTCCCTCCACTGGAAAATTACCAGATAATAATAATTATTATTGTTCTGCAGATTTAATTTAGATGGAGGCAGAGGCTTTGAAAGAAGTTGCAAAGTCGTGCTAAGTGTGGAGAATTGGAAACATGAAGACCACAATTTCTTCTCATTTGCCTTTCTCTACTGTGGAGCAAGGGCAAGTTGGAGGCATCAACCTAGGGAGATAGCCTCATTCCCTCCATTACCAGTGTTTTGTCCCAGGACTCTTAGACTTCAAGTGTGGAAAGGCCATTGTACCATAAACAGGCCACCTGAGGATGGGCTACAATGGGTGTATGGTGGTATGGGGAGGGGTCAAGGGCATGTTTCTGGATGTATTTTCTTGGTCCCTAGATTTCCAGATGATGGAAGGGTTGTTTCATGAGTTTCAAATGAAATCTGAGCACATAACTGCCTAGCTTAAAGCTCGTCTGGCTCCCGTACATCCTCAGAGCCTACTGCTGCCTCCTTCCCACCATTGGGCTCCTGCAGAGGTGGAAATTGCCCATTCCCTGTATATCACATGCTGATTTTCTGGGCGCTTTGTTAGGTTCCTAATACATCTGACTAATACTCACCCTGCCTGTCAGGGCCCAGGGCGCTGCTCCTGTCATACCTCTTTAAAGCATTCCTTTGCAATATGGAAATCAGAACTTTGCCTTTCTTGGCTTCATGGATCTGTGAGTCTGTGAGAACATGGTCTGTGCCTCATCTTTTCTAGATCCCCAGAACAACATGCATAAGCCAACACTGAATGGATAGTATGACTGGCATCTGCTGTTGGAGGAAGGCCAGCCAAGGTTCTTCTCAGCACAGCTGAACTCTTGGGAGCTCCACGGGGCTGCTGTGGGTCTCTAGCCTCCTGGCTGATCATCTCTTAAAACAGAACTGGTGTTCAGACCGGTGCAAGATGTACACCCCTTTGTATTCCTTTCTGACGGTTGCTCCCATTTAATATTTGAGCCTAGATGCACCCGTTCCTGCTGGAGGCCTTTAATGGCCCACTTGACATTTTCTATTTTTTGGATGGTTGCTCCTATTAAATTGTTGTAATGAAACAAATGAACATTACTTGTTTTTTTCTCCTTCTTCCTCAAATCTGTTTCTAAATGGACTGTGTACCAAGCCTGTAACAGCAGTAGATGTTCTCTGCATAACTGAGCTGGAGGTTTGAAGAGATAGTAATCAAGTGGGTATTAGAGCCAGACCTCTGTAAGTCTTCCTCCAGCTCTTTCAGTTTGGAGACAAGGAGTTGAGACCAGAGGAGGGAAGTCAGTGCTGGGTTCACGTTGTTAGAAGCAGAGTTAACATAACAACCTAGGAACCTTTGTTGTTTGCAAGCTCATTTATCAATGAAATTGTCACTGAAGATTTTATAATCTGCTGGACTATAAGAATAAGACTAAAAAGTGTGGGGCGCCTGGGTGGCTCAGTTGGTTAAGCCACTGCCTTCAGCTAAGGCCATGATCCCACTGGGATCGAGTCCCACATCGGGCTCCCTGCTCAGAGGGAAGCCTGCTTCTCACTTCCCCCGCTTGTGTTCCCTCTCTAGCTGTGTTTCTGTCAAATAAATAAATAAAATCTTAAAAAAAATAAAAGAAAAGACTAAAAAGTGTTAGCTCATATTTTCAGCACCTGAGACAGTGATGGTAGTTAATATTTTTATTGGTCACTTTTTCCATGTGTGTATATTTTATACTTGTTTTAATAAATATGAAATACAAACAAATATTCAGTATGAAGAAGAAACTGACAAGTCACTCATGACTCAAGTCCCCAGAGTCAAGTACCATTAGCACCTTGGCGTGTGGTCTTCCCAAATGCTTTTCTGTCTCTAAATAAATAAAAAAAATGAGATCATGCTATTTGTCTTGTTCAGCAACTTGCTTTTTGTCACTTATTAATATATCATGAACATCTTTTGGGACCAAGAATATCCACAGCCTCATTTTTAAAGACTGAATAGGAGTCTATTGTATAGATTGCTCTGCACTTTCCTTATCAAAATGGTTTTTAGAGGGACGTCTGGGTGACTCAGGTGGTTAAGTGTTTGCCTTCAGCTCAGGTCATAATTCTAGAGTCCTGGGATCAAGTCCCATGCTGGGCTCCCTGCTCAACAGGGAGCCAGCTTCTCCCTCTGCCTCTGCCGCTCCCCCTGCTGTGTTCTCTCTCTCTGTCAAATAAATAAATAAGATTAAAAAAATTGTTAGTAGACACATAAGCTGTTCCCAGTTTTTGCTACTATATATCACACTTTGCTAAATACCAACGAGTATGGAAGAATACACTTTGCACTCTTATTTATTATATTGTTAGAAGAAATTTGCATAAGGGTAATTTATAGGTCACTGTGCTTGTATGTCTTAGAGGTGTTTGATACAAGCTTCTAAATTGCATTTCAGAACGACATCAGTTTATTCCTTCTAGAAGCAGAGGAGAAAGCTCATTTCCTCATGCCCTTGCTTTGCCACATTCAATCCTTCTTATTTTATCAGGTCTGGTCATTTTGTGTCTTTGAAAATCAACCATTTCTCTGAGATTTAAAAATGCATTATCATGGAGTTGTGCAGAGTTTTCTTTTATAATAAACTAACACTTCATGCCCGCGGTTGTAAGCTCTTTTCCCATTGTTACTATTTTGGTAAGAAGAACAGATTCTCTGGGCTTATTTCAAAATGACTCCTTGTTCCCTCTCTTTTTTGCAAGGGGATTTTCCTCTGGTCTTCACTGTGAGAACTTGGGAGCACTGGAGGGAAAGCTTACAAAAGTGAGGAGATGGATTCCTAAGACTAATGTGTCCACACTGAGCCTCTAGAACTTTGTCTGTTACTGTCTGTTCTCCTGCCCAGTCTGGCTCCCATGGAGGCTTCTGGTCTGGGGCATCTGCTCCGGTAACTTGTGATTCCCACTTTGCACCTGTCATGGGGCCACAGTCTGCCGGGTGATGCCGGTCCCCTGATGGAATTAACAATTGCTGGTTTGCAAGTCCTTCAGCCCCGTTTGTGCCGTGAGGATGGGAAGGGCAGCTTCCAGGCTCCATACTGGTAGGACTGGGAACCAGAAGTCATCCATTCTCAACATTTTGGATTTATGTTCTTCTCTTTTTTATTGATTAGCTTTGTGTGATGTTAGTCTATATTCGTGTTTTCACAAACAAGTTCTTTTGTTGACTCTGCTTTTTAGGATTTGAATGAACTACTTCCATCTTTCACATTTAATAATTTCTTTCTCTTTCTTTAAGGCTTATTTATTTATTTATTTATTTTTAAGATTTTATTTATTTATTTATTTGACAGACAGAGAGACACAGTGAGAGAGGGAGCACAAGCAGGGGGAGTGGGAGGGGGAGAAGCAGGCTTCCCGCTGAGCAGGGAGCCTGATGCGGGGCTCGATCCCAGAACCCTGGCATCATGACCTGAATGGAAGGCAGACGCTTAACGACTGAACTACCCAGGTGCTCCTCTTTAGGGTTTATTTGGATGCTATTCTGCTAGCTTTTTGGGTTGACTTATCTACTATCTCTTAATTTTACTTTGATTGCTTTGTTCTGCTAACTTCCTTAGGGAAATGGATTATCTGTATGTTACTAGGTCCCATGCCTCTTTAAGGCAAGAATTATGTGTGTTTTCTTCACCATTTTACTTCAGTTCAGAGGACAATATGAAGCACAAAGAAAATACACAAGACACCAAGGTTGAATAAATGATTGAATGCTAGACTTAGGGTGTCTTCCTTATTTCATATATATTCCCTGTTTGAACCTATTTGCCTATTTCTTCAACATTCTAAATTTTCTGCACCCAAAAATTGTTGCTTCTTTGATCCAATTGCAATTTTACTTCTTGCTTTGGAAAATGTAATCTGGTTATTATATTCTTATAAGGTTTTAAAGAATGTTATTATGGATTCATTCCCACTCACTGGATGTACCATATTTTATAGAACTATTAACCCATTGATGTAAATTTGAGATATTGCCAATTATTTTTTCTATTAAAAGAAATTATGTGAATATTTTAATGCCTGGCATTTAAAAAGTATTGTAGAAACTTGCTTTACAATAAAAACACTGTAGTTGAGTCTATGGGTCAAAGGCATGAATATTTAACTTTTGTGTTTTGACAAATGGCTTTCCAAAAGGGTAGTACAAAACTTGGCAGCCTCAGAAATGCATGAAGGTAATTGCTTCCCTGAAATTTTTGCTAATTTGGGGTGCCGTTCATCCCCGTGTTCCATCTCTAGCCTGTGCTGCTTGCACTATATTGTACTGCCCTCTGTGTCTGTTTAGATCTTTAGAAACTTTTCCCAGTTTCTCAAGTGCAAAGAAACTGGGGGGCAGGGCAGGAAAGTTCACGAATTAAGACAATTCACTTAATTATTTATTTCACTTATTCTTTATTTTATAAAATTAAGATCAATTAAGCCTTTTTAAAGTAAAAGAAGTACAAAGGAGAAAATAATCCCCAAATGGCTCATTTATTATTGAATACATTTCACAGGTTGAGAAAGTCAAATCATGTAGGGTGGGAGATAATGGAAAATGAAAGCCTCATTTCCTATTTTCTGTTTCTCTCCCTGGAGGTAACTGCTTCTAAATGTGTCTTTGATTCTTTCCAGAAAGAATTTGTACACATTTACGAGCAGGTTTATTATATCTTATAGAACATAAGATCTTTAGCGCTGGCCGTTTCTTGGTGTTGCCTTCAAGTAGTCAGGCATTCTTCACCTCACCTTGCAGCAGTCACCTGGCTGGTGGTGATGGTGACAGGTTCCAGATTCTTTTTTAAAAGCAGAAACATTACATGTGCATCTCAGGGTTAGTGAAACAAGGTGGCACATAGATACAAAAGATATAAAAAGAAAAGAAAAAAAAAGGAGAACAATGTTTCCTTATGATGAGAACTCTCTTACCAACTTCCCTGCATATCACAGAGCAAGTTAGCTATAGTCACTGTCTTGTGCATTCCAGCTCTAGGACTTAATTCTTTTATAATTGGAAGTTTATACCTTTAACCCCATTCCTCCAATTCTGCCTCCCCTGCACCTCATCTCTGAACCACAAATCTGACCTCTCTTTTTATAAGTGGGTTTTTTTTGTTGTTGTTGTTTTGATTCCACATGGAATATGTAAGTTAGATCATACAGTATTTCCCTTTTCATGTCTGACTTCTTTCACTTGGCATAACACCTTAAGGGTCCATCCATGTTGGCACAAGGGCAGGATTGGAAGCACATTTTTATTTTATTTTATTTTATTTTATTTTATTTTATTTTATTTTATTTTATTTTATTATTTTATTTTTTTTTCAGTGTTCCAAGATTCATTGCCCGTGCCCCATACCCAGTGCTCCATGCAATATGTGCCCTCAGTACCCACCACCAGGCTCTCCCATCTCCCCCCACCCTCCCCTCCAAGACCCTCAGTTTGTTTCTGAGTCCAAAGTCTCTCACATTTCGTCTCTCTCCCCAAATTACCTCACTTCCCATTTCCTTTCCTTCTCCTATTGTCCTCTATATTACCCCTTATGCATCACAAGTAAGTGAAACCATGTGATAGTTGACTTTCTCTACTTGGCTTATTTCACTCAGCATAATCTCTTCCAGTCCAGTCCATGTTGCTACAAAAGTTGGGTATTCATCCTTTCTGATGGAGGCCTAGTATTCCATTGTATATATGGACCACATCTTCTTTATCCATTCATCTGTTGAAGAGCACCTTGGCTCTTTCCACAGTTTGGCGATTGTGGCCATTGCTGTGATGAACATTGGGGTACGTATGGCCCTTCTTCTCACTACATCTGTATCTTTGGGATAAGCACCCAGTAGGGAAGCACATATTTTTAACCACTGTGATATCTGTCTCCAGGATAGCACACTTGGGGCCAATAGATGAATTTCTGGGGAATGAGAGCCAACAAATGAGACAACTCCAGTAGTGGGCCTCGTCCAAGGAGTTGCCTGCTGGTGAAGGAGGGAGGTGGAGGTGTCATGTTTTGGAGAAATGGATTTCAATCCTAGGTGGTGTGGGAATATTTCATTCGAGATGATGAACTTGCAGGCTATCTCCCATCTAAGGTGGGGGGCTTTCCCTGGGCAAGCCCAGAGGCAGGGTGAGAAGTTGGCAGTCGAGTGGGCTTTGGGCGGAAGGTGTGAAACATCGTTAGCATGTCAGCTCTGCTCCTGATGAGCAGTGAAACAAGCCAATCATCATCTTGTGCCTCAGTTTCCTCATCTGTGGAATGGGAGAAGCTGGGCTTAATGAAAGTGAATGCATCTTCTTTATCAATGATTCCATGACAGTTTTTTGAATCTATAAGCTTGTTGAGTAAGAAAAAAATCTTATTAGATACTGATGTTCAGGGATGAAGCCTTTGAGCTTGGGTTAGGTAGCACTGGACATGCTTCCTATTTAAAACTCTGCAAAGGGAGGGAGTGCCTGGGTGGCTCAGTCTGTCAGGTGTCTGCCTCTTGATTTCAGCTCAGGTCATAATCTCAGGCTCATGGGATCGAGCTCTACATTGGGCTCACACTGGGTGTGGGGCCTGCTTGGGATTCTCTCTCTCTCTCTTTCTACTCTGCCCCCCACCCTGTCTTGCTTATGTACATATGCACACTCTCTTTCTAAATCCCCCCCCCAAAACTTAAAAAGAAATAGCCATTTTGCCTCATCTTTTCATGACTTTGGGGTAGGCTGACAGCAAAAATGTAAGCTAAGGTGGACAGGCCTGAGGTCCAAGTGAGCTGACGTAATGATGTGACTCATCCTCTGAACTCCAATGCTGAAGCCTCTTACTTTCAGATCAACCCCCTGGATTTCTTTCCAGGGTGTCATAGTGAGGATCTTCACCCTACAACAGTAGCCTAATTTGCCAGTGGCATGAACAAAGGCTTTTAACCATTCCATGGATCCATCCATGGAACACTACAAATTTGGGTGATAAGGTTGCTGACAGCAAGAACACATTGGTCACACTTTTATTTGTATGTGGGTTACACAGTCTCTTTCTGGCTATCTGCCTCATACGCTCATTCATTCATTTGGCTAATATTTACTTTTGATGGAAGGGAGGGTGTTTCCTAAAACCAGTAACTTCAAAAGATTTGCTCGTGATTCAGTTTGACAAGTTCGTTCACTTGTTTAACAAATATTTATTGATTGCCCATGTGCTCAGTGTTCTTCTCAGCACTGGGGATACAATAATAGATTAAGACAAGTCCTTACCCTCCCAGATTTTACATCCTCTTGAAGGCATATAGATGATAAATAAGAAAGCAAATGAAATATAATATAAAATCAGGTAGTTGTAAATGCTAGGAATAAAAATAGAACAGTAAGGGAATAAGGTATAGTGGAGATGCAAGTTTGGAGGGGGTGGTGTGGGAAGGGTCTCTGAAGAGGTGACTTTGGTGTTGAGCACTGAGTGAAGGGGGGAGATGGTCATGTGAAGGTCTGAGGTAGAATTAGTCAGAAGGCACTGCGATGCAAAGGCCCTGAGGTGGGAATGAGATGGCATTCTTAGGCAACCAGCAAGGAGGGCACTCTAAGTTTGCTACATGGGAGCTGCTGGGGGCCCTGAAGGCCGTAGCAAGAGTTTAGTTACTATTCTACTGGAGCTGGGGATCCAGTGGCTTTTGAATACTGGAGGGACATGATCTGGTTTTGGTTTTCAGGGCTCAGTCTCACTGCTATGGGAGTAGTGATTTTAGAGGACAAGAGTGGGAGTGAGGAGACCATTGGGAAAGTCTGCAGAGTCTGGTGAGAGGTGGAGTTCGATGAGGATGGTAGCAGGGAAGGAGACGAGAGTGATCAGAGCCTGGGTGCATTCTGAGCCCACGGGATCTGCTGGTGGGTTGGATGTGGGATGAGGGAGGAGGACATGAATCAAGGGTGCCTCTGAGATTTTCAGCTGGAGTAACTGGGTGCCTGGGATGAGAAGGAAACACAACCAGGAAGAGAGGGAATGGCGAGGGTGGGCTGGGCCTGCGAATTGTGTCTTGGGAATGCCCCGTATGTAGGTGGTAGTCACAACCATGGTCTGGGTGAGTTCATCAAGGAAATGAGTTGGCAGCAGGGGCCAACTGTGTGGCGAGGGTTGGGAACGACAGTTTTTCTTCTTTTTTCTCTTGTGTTTTATTAGAGGAAAATAACTTGCCTAGCATTCCTTCTTGATTGGGGCTAACATGTCACATGGCAAAAACACTCTCCCCTTCAAAAAGGGTATGGTGACTCTATCTCCGCAGAACAGATGGGGTCTTTCAAAGAGCTGTGTGTGACTCATGTGTTTATCAGCAGCTTTTCTCAGGTAAAACCCCTTCTGCCTGTCTTTCTGTCCTTTCTTTTCTGCTTTTGCCTTTTTAACCTGTATTGGCAAAATACACAGGAAGGCCCGAATCAAAGCACATAATATTCTTATTCTCCCAATAAGAACGCCTGTCCTACAGATCTGCTCTTGGAGGAGAATGAAGAAGAAAATGTCAGCATGCTCCCCGGCCTCTCCCTGAATCACCCGTCATTATCTCTGCTGCCCAAGAGGAAAGGCAGCACATCAGTCCCCCAGCAGGCTCTGAGCAACAGGAGGGTGGTTTTGGACTGCATGTTTTTCTAACAGCAGAGATAGGAGATTTGAGGCTCACCAAGAGCTTGGTTATTGGAAACCAGGTGTTCACAGAGTGCTTCTAGTAATCAAGGGAAAGCAACAAGTGTCTTAAATGCATGGTGTGCACACAATGTATTATATGCTCCCATGTGGTTCCCAGAGAGGTAGGGGCAGGTTCAAGTGTTCTCATGGCAGTGGGTCATGAACAGATATTTGTTCACTTGAAGAAATGGCTCCAGGGACACACTGAGTATTTCTTGGGAGACATCAGCTCCCTCTCTCTCTCTCTATATTTTTAGATTTAATTTCAATTAGCCGATATATAGTACATCATTAGTTTCAGATGTAGTGTTCAATACATTATCAGTTGCGTATAACACCCAGTGCTCATGCCATCAAGCGCCCTCCTTAATGCCCATCACCCAGTTACCCCTTCCCCCTCCCACCTCCTATCCAGCAACCCTCAGTTTATTTCCTAGAGGTAAGAGCCTCTCATGATATTTCTCCTTCTCTGGTCATCTGCTTTATCTTGGGAACACTAAATACGAGACAGGGGAATCTGTTGGATAGAAGTAGCCCAGCCCATGCCTCAATGCCCCACCCCAGTGGTGAATGTGTCAGGTGGGACAGAGACAGAGACCCAAAGAGTTGAGACAGAGACAGAGACCTTTCAAAGAGTTCTCTTGAGATAGCTTTGGTATTATTTCCACCTCATTTTATTTCCCTGGGAGAATGTCATTTCCTCTTGACTGAAGGTAAGGTGGATGGCAAATCAAAGAAAGATTCTTAAGGTTCTAGGAAGATGAGCTAAGGTTTATCTGTAAAATATGATGGTCCATCTGTCTCTCAACAAGTTTACCCATAATGATTTTTTCCATCTAGTGGAGGCTTTCTCCAAAAGTGCTCACTTAAATCTAGGTCTCCAGAGGATAGTCTTTCTTGCTTTAAAATTGCACTGTGTAATATGGTAGTCATTAGCTAGTTACTTGAAGTGTGCCTGGTCACAACTGAGATGTTCTATAAGTGTAAGATACACACCACATTTCAGAGGCTTAGTGTGGTTAAAAAACAGAAAGTAAAAGATCTCAGTCATAATTTTTTATATTGACCACATGCTAAGATGATATTCTTTTTAAAAGATCTTATTAATTTATTTGTCAGATTGAGAGAGAGAGAGAGAGAGAGAGAGAGAGAGAGAGAAAGAGAGAGAGAGAGAAGAAGCACAAGAATGAGTGGCAGAGGTACAGCGAAAAGCAGACACCCTGCTGAGCAGGGAGCCTGATGTGAGACTATCCCAGGACCCTGGGATCATGACCTCAGCCGAAGACAGATACTTAACTGACTGAGCCTCCCAGGCATCCCTAAAGAAAATGCATTCTTTTTTTTTTTTTTTTTAAGGTTTTATTTATTTGACAGAGAGAAACACAGCCAGAGAGGGAACACAAGCAGGGGGAGTGAGAGAGGGAGAAGCAGGCTTCCCGCTGAGCAGGAAGCCCGATGTGGGGCTCGATCCCGGATCTCTGGGATCATGACCTGAGCTGAAGGCAGTCGCTCAACCAACTGAGCCACCCAGGTACCCCAAGAAAATGTATTCTTAAAATTAATTCGACCTGTGTCTTTTTACTCTTGTGTAATGTGACTCCTGGAAAATTTAAAATTACATGTGTGGCTTGCATTACATTTCTTATTGGGTAATGCTGCTTGAAACAGCAAACGATGATGCCCCCACGAACCCACAGATAACTTGTCTTAAGAGTGATGTTTCTCAAGTGAAAATGTGACCCATGGTAAAGCTCAGGTTCAGTAGGAGACTTCCAAGGAGACTTGGGACTTCCAAGGCCCCTTGTGATCTGGTATTTCCTGCCTTCCAGTTTCTGTAGACTCAAAGTTTGTGATTACCTAAAATTCATGGATGGGAGCCCACTCCTTGTGTGATGTATTTGGAGTGGGAGCTGTGGGGGTAGTTAGGTCTAGATGAAGTCCTCAGAGTGGGGCCCTGGCGATAGGATTAGTGTCCTTACAAAAGGGAGCTACTTTGCTCCTTCTGTCATTCGAGAACATAGTGGGAAGACAGCCATCAATGAAATAGGAAGATTCCATGGGACATCCAATCTGCCAGTGACTTGACTTCCCAGCCTCTGCAACTGTGAGAAATACATTTCTATTGCCTACAAGCCATCCATCTTTTCTGTTTAGCCCAAGTGGACCAAGGAACCAGCCTTGTCTTCTGCAACTGTCTTCCTCAATCCCCAGCCCTGAAGAACCACCTGTTGAGTCCCTAACGGCCGTGCAGGGTCACAGGACTGTGCCTTGCCACCTCCTGTTGCTTCTTGTCCTGTTGCCATGGACAGGAGGGTGAACATATCTCTCTGAGATCCTGACTTCAGTTCCTTCGGATACATACCCAGGAGTAGGATTGCTGGATCATGTGGTAATTGTCTTCTTAACTTTTTGAGGAACCTCCATACTGTTTTCTATAGTAGATGTACTAATTTACATTCCCGCTAATAGTGCACAAAGGTCCTGATTTTTCTACATTCTCACAGACGACACTTGGTATCTTATGTTTTTCTTGATAATAGCCAACCTAATAAGTGTGAGGTGATATCTCATTGTGCTTTGAATTTGGATTTTCCTGATGACTTTTGGCTTTCCATGATGACGATATAGAGCATTTTTCATATACCTACTGGCCATTTGTATGTCTTTGGATGAACGAACTTTCGATTTGGTGATGTGTGCATCTTCTTCTTTGGCTTACTGTTATCTTTTTACCTACATCCAGAGCTTTGAAGGAGTGAGAGTTTTGCTGATCCTGCCCCCTTCCCTGCCAAGGTCCCCTGGTCTCCTTAGACTAGATCCTTAGACTAGTGGACTAGATCCTTAGACTTCTAGGGGCATGTGGGTAAACAGTCAGTGTGTACCAGGATTTACTGTCTTGACCACTCAAGGGCAAGGTTCTCTTGCTTCCTAAGTATAGGTGAATTTGAGAGACTTAAAGTTGCCTGAAGTTTGAGGCATTACTGTGTATTATTGTGGCTACTTCTGGGAATGGAAATATATGAACGGTTGAACAATATAAGTATGTTGAATGTTTCAAAGGTGGGTGCACATGTGGGTTTATGTGTGCATATATATCATTTTTGTTGTTCTTATTTTTTAATAAGTAATGAGTCCAAGGAATAAACAATTATATGCCTTGGTTGTTGGTGTGGAATTTGGAAAGGAATAGATTCTGCCACTTGTGCTGAAACCATTGAACTTAAATATCCAGCAAAGCCATAGCAATGAAGATGGATCCAAGTACAACAATGATAGAGGGGTACCGGGGATGGGGTTCCTTAGCTTTTAAGGATAAATTTAAGCCTTGTGGCCAAGCTTACTTGCCCAGCCTAGATCTCGCAGTGGGGGATCAGTATAAAAGTCATGGCACTCCAGTTCTTTCTCTGGGAAATCTCAGGATGCCCCCGCTTCTATTTTGACCTGATCTTTTTCCTTCATGTCCCATTATGGGCCAGGATTTCTTCTTTTTCTGGCTTTTTAAATGATTTTTTTTTTTTTGTCCTGATCTTGCTGATGGATGGGATGAAGGAAATCAGGAACCTTAGCTAAACCTTTGGCTTTCTGTAACATGTATCCTACCTGGATAGCAGGGGTACGAGAGGGGAGGAAAAGAGGTATACTGTGGAGGCCATAGAAAGGGAGGCTGGGAACAGCTGAACCCTTGTTTACTTCTCCATTTCGCCCTGTGCACAGGTAAGAACCATACCATCTAGCATAATTCCTTTGCCAGGTGGAACAAGGATAAATGGATTTAACTTCTATTTTGGGACGTTGCTCTGTCTTTGTAGTCCTTTTATCTGAATCCCTTGATCATCTAGAATAGCTTGGCAGTGCTGCATTTCAGAGCAAAGTGAAGAACTGATAAATAATTTATCAATAATAAGATTCTAGTCTGAAGAAAATAAGAAGCTGTTTTTCAGTTCTAAGTAATGGGGGGAGCTGCAGACAAATATTAACATTAGTTGATGCAAATAGGAGGATTTGTTTTCATCCTAGTCTTTCTCCTTGAACTAGTGTCAGTAATGGATAAAAGGGACCACAGAGCTGACCAGCTCAGGAGTGATGAGGCTCTCTTGAGTTGCTGCAAAGCACAAAAATCATATGCATAACCATTTAATTTTTGCTTTCCCTTTTCCAGGAAGAGAAAGAGAAAGGGGGCAAATAAAAATCTCTTCAAAATCCGATTTGGCTTTTTTTCAATGGGATCATCCATCTTCTCCATCTGGTTTTGCCAGTTAAACACTAATGATACACATTTTAAGGCATGATCTGTGAGGGCAATTTATTTCTGAATGCAACCTTTCATCTTAAGAGTATTTGCTATAATGGATATACTGGAATAATATCAGGGATTAAATAAAAAAGGCACTTCAGAGAAAACAAATACACCGGTGGAACAATTTTTACTTGTCTTCTCATACCCAAATTCAGCAGATATCTTCTAGGGGATTTCAGCTTCCAGAAGTAAAAGGAACTGATGGGCTAATAACTTCCCAGTTAATAGTAGCTACTGTTTATTGGATGGACCAGACACTAGGCATGTTATACTGATGATCATATTTAATCTTCAAAACATCATGGCTGACTGGCATATCCATTGTAAGAAGGAGGACTTGGTCCCCAAGACCTCTGAGCTCATTTCTTCTTTAAAAGACTTAGCTAAGAAATGCCAATGTCAATGGTTGTCTTTCTTCCTTTCCTCTAATGCTTCAATGACCATCACCTTCTATCAGTCATGTCTCCATGACAACTGATCAACTGATAATGATTTCCTTTTTTTTCTCAGCCTAGGATTTCCCTGGAAGGCAACTCATAGCAGACAACCCAGACTATTGGGTAAGGTAAGGGACACTTCAAAAAGGGTGTTCAGGTCAGTAAGAAATGAGGATACACTTTTCCCGAGGAATATGGGGTGCTTTCTTGCAGCCTTCCCTGATACCATCCACTCATCATACACTTTGATTCATTTGGTATTTCTACATGATGTTTGTGCCATCCATTTATTACCATGGAATCATTTTCCATCTGTTTTGGGCTTACACTATCCCTCTTGGCTGCGATGTTGTTTTTTGCTTCTTGTGGATTTCTTGGGGGTGTTCAGCTCTTGATGGCAACATGGGCGATTCTTTGCTCAAAAATATTTTTGAGCTTACTCTATGTGTGTAGCATGGTGGCAGATGATGAGGCTAACAAGGTAAATTAAGATACATTTTCATCCAGGGGTCCTGGGTGGCTCAGTTAGTTAAGTGGCTGCCTTTGGCTCAGGTCATGATCTCAGGCTCCTGGGATCCAGCCCTGCATTGGGCTCCCTGCTCAGCAGGGAGCTTGCTGCTTGCTTCTCCTGCTCCCTCTGTTGCTCCCCCTGCTTGTGCTCTCTGTCTCTCTCTCTTTCTTTCTGTCTAATAATAATAATAATAATAATAATAATAATACTTGACACTCAGATGCAGAAGATGAATCTCTAAGTAGATATTTACAAAATAATATGGTGATTGTAGGGCTAGAGACATAAATTAAGAGGTTAGAATAGGAGCTCAACTTAGTAACTGGTCAGGGAAGCCTTCCTGGTAGAAGAGATGTTTGAATTGAATCTCAGTTCAGGATAGGTGGGATTAGCCAGGTAAAGGAAGTGAGAGTGGAAGGGATGGAAAACTATAGTATGGTATATTTGAGAACTGCAGGCTTGGTGTGGCTAAAGTATAAATTGAGAGGTAGGGAGTGTTAGATGAGACCCACTGAGTGAAATACCACTGCAAAGTGCTTGGACTTTGGTTGTGGGGAGCCCTTGAAGTGGTTTTGGGCTGTGGACTTAAATGTTCATATGTGCATTTAGATACAAGTCAGTGGGGGAAGATAGGTAATTTTTCCCTCTTCCTTGTTTTCCTTTTGTAAACAATTTACAAAAGGTCAAGGAAAAGTGGAGTATCAGCTGCATGGTTGCACCCCTTGTTCTATTCCAGGGCTCCTTGTGCCTGTCTTCCATGTCTAACACCAGGTAAGCTGTCCCAGCCACCCTTCCTCTGGCTTTGGCCTTGGGGATTGGTGACCTCTTTGCTCTTGTTCCCATTTCTTTTGCGATATAAAAAAAAGGGACTGATCCCCTATAGTCACAAAGGTCAAGGGTCATATTCCAGTTGTGACTTTAACTGTTTGATCTTGGGGAAGACACACCAACCTCTCTGAGCCTCAATTTATTCCTCTGTAAAGAAGGATAATAATATCCAACCTCCGGGGCTGTGATGAGAAATGCTCCAGGCAGAGTGCCTGGTACATAGTAGATGCTCAATGAGTGTTGACTCTCTCCCTCCATAAATATCAAATACCTCAATGATCTCTGAATTAAAGCATTCTTATCTCCTTCCAGTATTGCGAGCAGGGTGGGGCAGGGAGTAGTTCCTGAGAGCCATGCAGTTCAATCAATGATAGCTCCTAGTACGTATCAGGCATCGTGCCAGGAGCTTTAACACTCTAAAGCAAGTTTGATTCATGTATTTATTCTGATTGCAGGTGCACAGTTTCACAAATGAGGCAGCTGGATATACAGAGGTTGGATTTCTTGCCTATGATCATGTGGATGGAAAGGTTCAATCTGGGATCTTATTAAAGCTGTCTTTTTCATTATGCCAAAGGTTTTACTAAATACTAGGCATTTTGATGGACACTGGGGAATTGTAGAGTTGAGTAGTAGTGTCGCTCCCTGAGAAGCTCATGGATTAATGGGACGAGGAGCACAGACACTTGTAGGACCCTTGGAAAACAGTGTGGAAGTGCAGAGACAGGTGAGCTTAGGATGCTATCAGAGCCAAGTGAAGATTGGTCACCAAGGGCTGGGGGAGACCCTCGTGGGCCTTGGGTTTTCTTGGAGTCCATCATCTGTTGGGGATTATGGACAGAACCTCAAAGCAGTTCAGTGGAAATGCTTCAGTGGCAGAAACATTGGTCACATCTACAAAGACTTCCTCTCTGTGTCCTCCTGGTCTGTGGTAAAGTCATATTGGGAGTCACTTTGGAAGATTAGTGCCTTATTGAAAAAGATCTGTCTCTGCATGGGTTCCATCCATTTGTTTGGTCTCTGTGATGAGTTTTCTTGTTAATGGGCAAAGGAGTCCATTTCCCTGCCACCTGTCAGTGTTTAGCTCACCACTGGGGCTTATTACTGCTGCTATCTGCTGCAAAGGAGAAGTTTGCCTGCTTTGAGTAGGGGCTCACAGAAGTCATTAGAGGAGAGGAGGCTGAGCTGAGAATCCAAGTGGAAGCATTTACTATTAGTACAATAACAACCCTGTTTTCCTGCCTCCTTCCCTGATATCCAGCAAGGTCACAACTCCTCCCTGCACCCCCTCTCTTGGCTCTTACAGCCATTCAGTCATATTCCCCAACCTCTTCTTCATGCCACCCATACTGGGCATGAAATCTGCCTCATTTCAGCATCCAATGTCATAACTGAGCAGATTTAGTCACTATTTAGTAATGATCAAGCAGCTTGACAACACGTTGTCAACTTTTATCTCATGTATTGACTGGGTAGTAAGTGGGGCAAATTGATGTTTAAGGAAACAACAGATCTTCTGGATTTTCTGCTGTGAAAAATGAATGGCTACAGAATTGAAGAAGACATTGTTCCTGCCTCAGGGAGCTCACAAGTGGTTGTGTTACACGTGTTTGTGCCTGCATGTGCGATGGAGTAAACAGTTATAAATGACATGGGGTGGATCCAATGCTGGGCAGAAGTGCAGGGTAATGACGAGGGACAGAAATGCCTCCCTATAAGCTTGGAGCTGGGGCGTGGTGGTGGTTGGAAGGGATGGGCAGGCATGAGATTTGCCTTTAGGGAAAAAGTCATTCTGATTGCGGTATGGAGGACTAGTTAGGGCAGTTACAGGGTAGAAGGCTAGTGGTAGTCCAGGGGAGAGATGGATTAGGGTGTTGGTGGAGATAGAAAAACGCGATTCAATGATTATTAGGAGATTAAAACAAACAGGCTTGGCGAGATATTTAATGTGATGGATGAGGGAGAGGCAAGTGTCAGGGTGACATGGATGATTCTGGCTTGAGCAATGGGATGGTTAGCAGTTTATTTACTAAGATAATGTTTCTTGGAAGAGATCAGAATGCGAGACTGGAGGGGAAGAGCAATTTTGGTTTTAGATCCTTTGAGTGTGAGATGCTTTTGGAATGCACAAAGGGTGGTGTTAACAAGAAGTTTTACATAAAGTCCTGGAACTGAGAAGAGGGTTCTGGCGTGGTTCTATAAATGTGTGAGTCATCTTTGTTGTGGTGTAACTGAGGCTGAGTGAAGAGAAAACAGTGTTACTTAGGAAGAGAAGGAACCTTGGAGCTAGATTTGGATGGGTCCTACTCCTTATGGACAGGAAAAGTAGGACAAACCTACAAAGAAGACTGAGTTGATATGGCTAGAGAGGCAGACATAGAGCCAGTATGTTGTTAGGTCATGAAAGCCCAAGGACAAGTATTTCAGAAAAGGGGAAGGGACAACAATGTCTAATTCTATTGAAAGGCCAATGAAGATGAGGCCTAGAAAGTGTTCACGGAACATGGCTGCATGGATTTCTGTGGGATATTAGCAAGCACTCTATCAGTGGAATAATGCATTGGATCCAGATCAGAGTGAGTTGTGAGGTGTGTGGGAAGGGGAGAAATGGCAGCAATGAGAGAAGACAACTTCTTCCTTCAAGTTTGCTAGTAAAGGGAGAAGGGAGATGGGCAGCAGGATTCTGGTGCTGATTGTGGGCAGATGCTTAAGAACAGAGAACCGATTAGAAAGAGGTTGTGAATATGGGACAGGAAAGGATAAATAGTAGTAAAAGATTCAGAAGTAAAAGATTCAGAAGTGGGATGCAAAGATCAAATGGGGACTTAGTTGAGTCAACTCCTCTCCTGTTGTTGGAGTGAAGGAGGATGGGATGTGTGCCCTTGCAGCCACGTCTGTGTGTCTGGTTGTGGGCGTTTCCTGTCTGACAGCATCTGGTTTCTCTGTAAAGTCAGAGGCAGGATCATCTGTTGAGGAAGAAGAATGTTGGTGTGTAGCAGTGGGGCAGAAGCTTGAGAAGGGTAGATAAAGTTTATAAAAAATTACTATGCAAAGAAACAGAGGAGATGACATGGTAGGTTTGTTTGGCAGAGTTGTGGGCTCATTTGATTTTGAGGGTGAAGGATGTGTAGTGGATCTGAGGGCCTGGTTGGCTTTTCCTGCTTGGACAACATCTTGGAAATGGCTCGCAGTTGGCTTCTCCCAGGATTGTGTTTTATCTGGGTCGTGTAAACGAAAGGCTGCAGATGGGTCAGGGAGCTTATGATATGGGTAAAGATGTTAAAATCATGAGTCATGGAGACCAAGTTAAAATCAGTGAGTAAGGAGAGGAGAAGGCTGATGACCTGGGAGAAATGAGAGGTCAAGAGCTGTCACAGTGAGGGTTCTTGAATAAGCAAGGTAGAATAACTTGGAAGGGCTTTCATTAGTGAATCTAGGAGTAGGACATTTACAGGTAATGGAGGTTCAGACGTGAGAGGTGGAAGAATAAGAAAACCACCAGCAATGAATAGGTCAGGAGACTAAGTAAGAGGTCATCTATCAGTTCATTCACGTGGGTGCTGCCATTGCCAAGGATGATGGCAAAGCCTGGGGTGAAAAGCCAAAATAACACAGATCAGCCTTCATTGAATGAATGCAAGTGACAGATAGATTGGCAGATCAGAGCAGCTCAAAGGAAGAGGGGGATTAGATTCTATGATATTTCACCCAGAAAATCTTGTAACAAATGGCTCTTAACCTTCTTTCAGAGGGCATCAGTAAATCATTATAGCTATCCTTAACACATTTACTCACACATTTGTTTAACATCTATTGACTGCTGAATATTTAGCATTATTGAGCATTCTCTATTTTCCAGGCACATGGCTAGAAACTGCTGTGGCAAGTAAATGAGACATTTCCCAGGGACTACCTATTTAGTAGAAGACATAAATACAAAGACATGGACCTACAGTGCGATGCATTGTGCCATTTCTGAAGTAGAACAATTTTCATGATGGCTTAGAGGAGTGAGCAATTACTTATTATTGGAGAAGGTGAACAAAGTGTCCCAGAAGAGATGCTTATTTGGGCTGGAAGTTGGAAAGTGAGTAATTTTACCATATGGTGAAGGGTGGTGGTGGAAATTAGATTTTTTGGCAGAAGAATGAGCGGGAGGAAAGGCTCAGAGGTGTGAGTACATTGGGAATATAATGTCTCTCATCAGCATTTTTCCATTTTGCCTTCTAGGTGATGGTTTGCTTTTCTGAGAGTGAGCTTCTCAGAAGATAAAGTAAAAATAGAAAAGTAAAGCTCAGGTGTTGAGTCCAGGGAGATGGCAAAATGGGACAGTGCCACCTTGAAGGGTGAAAGATGAAAGAAGAATGCATAGTGTCATAACTCATACAGGATGACAGTGATGTGGTTACAGAGGAGGGTGCCATATGCAACTCTACACCCAGGGATCCAAGAGGGCTGTTTGTCACCCATTGGGGAATAACCTCTGCTGTTATTTGGAAGTTATAAACTTCCATCTTGGAAGATGGCATAGGCTTAGCTCATAATTATACAAAGACACTCCAATATTTGATGACAACTTTACCTTCAAGGGCTTAAAAAAAACCCCCTGTATTTATTTACAGCAAAGACCACACATGAAGTCTCAATTGTCCTTGACCCCATTGAATTTGACTTCGAGTGGAATGTCTGGCATGCTCTGCTTGCCATGCGTGTTATTTTTGTGACCCTTTGCTCCTGACCAGCTCTATTCTGTTGAAGCTAATGTGATTAGTCTTAACCTTAATCAGAAGAAAGGTCAAGTAAATTTCACCATTAGTATTGATCTGAGCTTTGGTGTTAGACTTAAGGTTTTTTGAGGGCACAAATCATGTGTTATTGATCTCTTTACGTTCTGTACTGAGCACTGTGCTGACTTCGAGTTGGTAGAGCAATCACATGACTCATGTACTGCCATGTGTATTCTGTGCCCACAGCAGGCATCGCCAATCAATCATCACACATTTTCTGGGGAGTCTGAATGGCCTCAGAGTTCTCAACAGAGTGATCTGGACAGTCACTACCAATTGATGGAGCTGACCCATGAGATGAATCAACTGCCAACTGAATGGGCTTCATAGGACTGTCGTAACATAGTACCCAAACCAGGCGGCTTAAAACAACAGAAAGGCATTCTCTCAGAGCTGTGAAGGCCAGAAGTCCAAGATTAAGGTATCAACAAGGGTGGGTCCTTCTGTAGGCTCTGAGCACCCATTCTGTTTCTCTCCTAGTTCCCAGTGGCTGCTGACAATCCATGGCTTTTCTTGTTTTGTGGCTGTATATTTCCAGTCTCTGCATCCACCTTCACATGACCTACTCACTTCTGTGTTGCTGGGGTGTTAAATCCACCCCCTTTCTCTTATAAGAACAAAAGTCATGGGATTTAGGGTCCACTTTAAATCCAGGATGATCTCAGCTGGGGAGTCTTAATTCTATGTGCAAAAAAGATCAAATTTACAGGTACTGAGGGTTAGGACTTGGATCTCTTTTGGGGCCACCATCCAACCCACTGCACCATCCCTGTAATTGGCATTAGGTCATGCCCAGGCACCTGGGTAAGAGGCACCTGCTTGTCTCTCTTGTTTCTAAGTGTCTGAGTCCTTGGGCAAGATTTTCCCAGTGTTCAGTCTCTATAGTCCTGGGCTCTACTTTATGTCTTATTAGTCTTATCTCTTACCATAGGATAAGACCCATCTCTGAGCCATGTGCGGGAAGTCCTGTGTCATACCACTACCCTGCTTTGGTGCTGAGTGCTGGCTGTTAAAGGGTTTCTACTGTGAGACTTCCAGTGGCCTGTCTTTACCTCTTTCCAAATGCATGCAGGCTTACGGGCACGCTGTTGGGATTCCCAGCAGCTTATTCCCATACATCAGAGGCTCCCTCCAGACTCTTTTTCCTCTCACCATCCAGAACCTGCTTGCTGGGGGCTTATATTTCTCATCCTGGATCTAGGTACCTGGACTCTACCTCTATGACCAATCACTTCTTACTCATCTTTTTCAGGTGGCTTGGTTTTTGATTCTGGCCAAGACATTCTCAGCCTTACAAGTCAGCTCTGACTTAACCTGGTGCCCAGCTCTGGATCCTAGAGTTTTTCTGACCTGGCTGATATCATGGATGAACATCTGTGTATAGGTCTTTTCTTGTGGGAAAGAACTCATCCCATACCTGCTGTATCTTCTGTGCATGGCTGATCTTATTTTTGTGGTAAGAGATGACTAGAGGAAAGATTATAACTGTGCATTTTATAAGGATGGCTCAAGGACAGTTTCCTGTTTACTGGAGGGGTCTTCTTAATGTGGACTCAAAGGAGACATTTCTCTCAGATCACATTATTGGACAAAGTTGGGATTCACTTGTGAAAATGTGTGTTTTTTTAAAAAAAGTTATTTTATTATTATTAGTCACATCAGAAAGCTGCTTTTGCTGTAGTTTGGCTGCTAGGAAGCTCAGAACTAAATTTGTACTCTCTCTCTAGTAAGTAAGTGAATAGGGCATCGTTGTTTGTTTCTGCACACTAACTTAATCTTTGTCTGCATTACTTTGATTTTTCTAATGGATACATTTGGAATTGCAGCTCAGATCAAGTTAGCCATTCCTCATCAGCTCCAGTGGGGAACCCCAACCTGCTACTTTGAACAATGTTATCCACTACTATGGACTAAATTATGTTCATCCCCAATTCCTGTTGAAGCCCTAACCGCCCCCACCCCTGCCCCCACATTGTGATGGTGTTTGAACATGGGGGCTTTGAGAGGAAATTAAGTTCAGATGAGGTCATGATGTTGGGGCCCTTGTGATAGGATTACTGCTCTTATAAGAACAGACACTGGAGAGCTTGCTTTCTCCCTGTGTCTCTACCTACCTGCACCTAAAGCCATGTAGGACACAGTGAGAAGGTGACTGCAGCCCAAGGAGAGCTCTTGCCAGGCACTGACCACACTGATGCATTGATCTTGGACTTCCAGTCTCCAGATCTATAAGAAAACAAATTCCTGTTGTTTAAGCTACTCAGTCTATAGTATTTTGTTATGGAAGCCTGAGCTAAGAAGGCCACCCCCAGCCTCAAGTAATGATTGGGTAAGTGGCAGCTATCTTTGACAAGCTGCATAAAGGACCAGCTTCTTCCAAGGGAGAGTCAGCATCTCTCCAAGTGGTTCTGAGCCCTGAGAAGTAGCTTTGGAGCTTCAGAGTCTTTATGGCTGGGCAGGAGGAGAGCCAGTCTTCCAAGAAAGAAGAGAGAAGCAGGTGCACTAAGATGAATATTGTTGAAGGACAGGCAGCTGATACTTCCTGGGACCCAGAAAGAGTCTTGTTGCTGGTACTTTCCTTCCTGGGGCTGGTGACTTTCTCATGCTTGGGCTCTCAGATTAAATCTTTTTTTTTTTTTAAATTAATTCTTATAAAGCTAGCTTGAAATCATTTCTGTTACTTGGGAACAAGCAAAAATTCTCAAGTAAGCCCTTTGCTCCAATGCTTCACCTTTTCAATACTAATGTTTTGGTCCCGCACGATATTTTGTAAGGTGCCTCAGAATCATTTGTGGGGCTGGGCAAATTATGAATAACTGAAAAGAATTTAGATATTTTCTTCTGAGGCTGTGTGTGGGAGCTGCTGAGACAGGTTATGAAGTCTCTTAGATGTCACAGATAATGAGACAGGGCCTGGGAGAAGTCGAGACCATGCAGAGGTTGGTGGTTGACCTGGGGCTCCTTCAGCTAGAGGAGTCTGTCTTTTGCCCCAAAGGAAAATTATGTTGGCCTGACATGACTTGTTTTCAAAGCACATTGTTAACTTTTCCCCTCGTTTGCTCTTGCTTGGGCAGGAGTTGCAGACTGGTGAGTTATTTGTGCTTATTTCTCAGAACACACCATGAATAGTCTCAATTATGGCTCCAAACAACTGCGATTTCTGTTATTGAGGATTTATAGAAACGCTTACATTTCTAAACATCCTTTTATGACTCTCTATTTCTATGGTAACCTAGATAGGCTGCTCAGTACACATGGGCACTTCTTTGGGAAAACCTGATAGAAGAAAGTCTGAATTTACAGAAGAGATAAATAAGAGGTTGGCTATTCACATGGTTTTATAGAGGATTCACAGATAGTGGTTTCCTCTAGTGCATTCGGTACATTCCCTATTCTCTTTACAGATCATGAACAATGTCTCGCACATAATAGGCTCTGAATGAAAATTTTGTTGATTGATTGATGAGCCACTTGGGAAGGAGAGAAATGTGAATCTGGGGTTATAGTTTGCTGCTGCCAATTGGAGATAAATCAGAAAGGAACAGAAAGCATCCTGAGCAGATAGCCAGAGTCAGTGGGGAAATGGGACTCAATTTTTAGAAATGTGATTCACATACAGTCTTTCGGAAGCTACTTTCTGCATCAAGCAAAATATACGTGAATTTTTCACATCACTGTGCTTGAAGGCCCAAGAGATTGAACCTCGCCTAGGATCACAGCACTAAGCAATCAGAGGAGAAGTTAGGCACCTGTGGTGCCTCGTGCCCTGACCCAGTGTTTTTGCCAAGAGGAGCTGCTTTGCATTTTCCATGGCTCAGGTCACCCTGAGAAGGGTTGCATCTTGCAAACCTGAGACCTTGATCAGCACAGGGAGCAGGGGCTGCTTTGACTATCGTTTTGTCAGGGCCTGCACTTGTAGGGACTCTTGGTAGCAAGAGTAGAGCAGAGGGCCCTTGTCCACTGGATTCGGTGTAAACAAGAAAGGTGGATTCATTATAAGGAAACAGAGCTGCTTTCTGGACTCCGAGGTCAGGAATACAGCTGGACCTTGGACAGAGTTGACCTAAGAGGTGAAAGGTGTGAAGAATGTAGGCAGCTGCTGTCTGCATGCTTGCTCCATCATTTTCTGTCAGGGTCTGGTTTTATCTGCCTCTGCACGGTGGCACGCCGTGGAGAAGGAGGTCATCGACAGCCCACAGATGACCTGCACAGTGTTGACTCTGACCTCCAGGGCAAGTCTGAGAAAGTGTGCCCTATAGCAACTGATGAGCTCTGAGAAATAAAGTTGAGTCAAGAGCTACCAGTAGATGATTTTGATTCTACAAGAAGTCAGCAAACACCCTTTGTGTATCTGTCCCTGTGACAGGTGCTAAGAGATGAAATAAGTAAGAACACGCCCTAAGCTTGTCAGTTCATTGTCTAGCTGGCATGATGTTCAGTAAGTAAAGAAATATATCATGGAAATTTCTGCGATGGAGATAGTCACAGATTTTGGAGGGATTCAAAGGAGGTGTGTGTGGTATTTCTGTGTGCATTTATTCATTTGACCAGAAACTTCTTGGGCCAGAAACTTCTCCAGGGTCTGGGAATACAACAGTGTGCCTGGTCGACAAAGCCTCTGCCCTCAGGGGAGGAATGAGTCACAGATGCCAGCAAATACATCCCCAGCACAACTTTGAGGGTGATGTAGTGGAGCGGAGAGAGGAAGGAAAGACCATCGGAAATGCGTAGGCCAAGAGCGTGAGGAGAAGGCCATTGTGTGGGTATGCATGTAAGGGAACTTCAAAGAGTGATAGGGGCTAAGAAGGTAGAAGCGGGGGGTGTGTTGGGGAGCCTAGGGCAGGGGCCGTTTTAGTTGAAGGGTCCAGTGGGCTTCTGTGAGGAGGCGTCTTGCCCCACTGAAGAGACATTTCAGGCATGGAGAGTGGCACGTGCAAAGGCCATGAGGAGAAATGAGCTGGATGTGTGCGGGAGAACTAGCGAGGTGTTAGCGAGGGGTAGAGCATTGAGGTCAAAGAGGGGGCAGGGGCCAGGTCCCAACTTTGTGATCTTTGTGGGCTGTGATGAGGACTTTATTTTAAGTGCCCCTGGAAGCTAGTGAAGGTTTTTGTCAGTGTTGGCTTACTTGGTATGGGGAAAGGACCACTGTGACTGCCGGGTGGAGGAGGGGCAATGGGGGGCATGGGAGGAAGTGGGAGCACAGTGAGGGGGCTCCTGCCACGCCCAGGACAGACTGGAGTTCAGGTTGTGGAGCTGGCGTTAGTGGTCACGGTAGAGGGAAAAGAATTACAGGTATCCCTTGCTTTTGGAAAGCTTGTGTTATGCCAACTTGGTTTTTTACAGAAGACCTACCTGCCTTTATCCCTGTGTTCATAAACTGAAAGAAATCTGAAGGCATACCTTTTTTTTTGTTTTTTGTTTTTTTCTTTTTAAAAGATTTTATTTATTTATTTGACATAGAGAGAGCCTGCAAAAAAGAAAACACAAGCAGGAGGAGCGGGAGAGGGAGAAGTAGGCCTACCCCCGAGCAGGTAGCCCAATGTGGGGCTTGATCCCAGGATCCCATCTGAGCCCATGAAGGCAGATGCTTAACGACTGAGCCACCAATGCCCAGAGGGATTTTGCTTTTATGAAAAAAAAAAAGTAGAAAGTGAAAATAGCATTCAGTGTTTATTTTGTAGGGAGCACCGTGGGCAGCGAGAGTGGTGCCTCCGAGCCTTTCCCTGGGAATACCACTCAGCATCTCAGCATCCAGCTGCTGGAAGTTAGAGTGGTGTCTGAGCATCTGTGCTTTTCCGCTGTTTATTCTGTCTGTTAGCAAGATGTGTCTTAAGGTATTAGTAAAGCTTAAGAGAGGTTATTTTTTGGGTCTGGGAATGCTAAAAACTTTGTTTATATGAATTAGTAATAATTGCTTTTGTGCCTTATGCCATTTTGCCTTACAAAAGTTTTCCTGGGAATGCGCTACTTTGAGATAGTGGGGGAAACCCATACCCGGACTGGGGATGTATTTTGGAGGTAGAATCATGGGGCTTGAACATAGGTTGGAAGCAGGGAGTGAAAGAAAGAGAGGACTCAATGACAAATTCTCAGGTTTTTTTTTTTTTTTAAGATTAATTTATTTTAGAGAGAGAGTGCTCGAGTGCAGAAGGAGAGGCAGAGAGAATATTACCCTGCTGAAAGCCAAGTCAGATGCTGTGCTCGATCCCACAATCCTGAGATCGCGACCTTAGCCGAAATCAAGGGCTGGATGCTCAAGTGACCGAGCCATCCGTTACCACACTAATTCTCAGGTTTTTAATCAAGCAACTGGGGGAATGGTGGTGCCATTTATGGAGAAGAGGAAACGTAAGGGACAAAAAAATGTGTTGGAGGTGTAGTTGGGGGGAAGCTGAGAGTTCTATCTCATCTTGTCAAATGGAAGGTTTCTCTTGAAGATGTGGGGTGGACAGAGGAAGGTAAGAGTCTGATACTCTAAGCAGCATTGTCCAATGGAAATACAGCATGAGCCACAAGTGGGAGCCACATGGTGTTCTTTTCTTAAAAAAAGATGTTTTTATTTGAGTAGAGTTAATACACAATATTACAATTGCATGGGTTGTTTTTAAATTCACTAGAAGCTTTTTTAAAAAAGGGGTTGGCACCTGAGTGGCTCAGTCAGTTAAGAATCTGCCTTTTGCTCAGGTCATGATCCTGGAGTCCTGGGATTAAGCCCCAAGTAGGGCTCCCTGCTCAGCGTGGAGTCTGCTTCTTCCTCTGCTACTCACTCTGCTCATGCTCTTTCTCTATTCTCTCTCAAATAAATAAGTAAAATCTTTATTAAAAATTCACTAGAAGCCACATTAAAAAGGTAAAAAAGAAACGTGAAATTGATTTTGATATTTTTTTGTATTCCAACACATCCCAAATGTTGTAATTTCAACATGCAATCAATATAATTAGTGACGTGTCTCCCTATTAATTTGTTAGAATCTAGTGCCTATCTCCCATCTTAGCTCATCTCAATTCAACCTAGTCACATTTTAAGTGCTCAGTAGCCCCATATGGATAGTGGTTACTATATTGGAGGGTGGACCTCTAGAGAAAGTTAAGGATATAGACTTACATTTGGGGGTTATCATCATTGAGGAGGTGTGGGGTTACCTAGGAACATGTAGGGAGTAGAGATGGAGAAGGTGACTAAAGAGCCAATCTGGGACACTACAAAATGGACAGTTTGGATAGAGAAGGGACAGCTGGCCAGGGAGCCTGGGAAATAATGAGAAGACAGGGTGGAGAAGAATTTGGGGTGTGGAGAGTCTAAGAAGCTGAGACCAAGTGATTTCAGGATTCTTAGAAGCCTGCATGGCTGAGTCCTGAAGCGTGAGCTGTGAAGAAGAAGTAAAGGGTCTTGGTGAATGTCAGAGACATCAGGAGCAAAGAAGTGGGATTGCTGGTGGGCATGTGAAGGGCACCAGAAGAGTGGATTTTCTAGAGTGGCCAGGGAGGTAGGTGGAGGGATGGGGGTGCTGGAGCGGAGGGTCTCGTGCTCAGGCTGAGGACTCAGAGCTTCATTGTTTGGGTCAGTGGTTTAGGTCACATTTACAACCACACCAGGAGAGCTGCACACACACACACACACACACACACACTTCCCCTGTCTGCTAAGGCTAGTCCTGCTTTCCCTCCTACTCAAGAATAAAGAATAAGAGTCATGGTTTCTTTGGGTTAATTGTTTGACTTTATAAACAAAAACTGCATTTCTAAATTTTAGTTTCTATTCATAATGAATCACTCACAACACACCTCATGGGGGTTGAAGCGTATTGGTGGATCCCCAGGCAGCAGCTGGGAACTGCAGCCCTGGGCCATGGGGAGCCCTGGGAGTGCTTTCAGCAGGAAGGCGGCAGTTCCACATCTGCACTGGAGAGACACAGCCCTGCAGCACTGTGAAGGGTGAGTTGCTGACCCGCTGTCCTAGCCGACTTCTCTGTCCCTGAAGTCCCTCTGCACGTTTCCATCTCTCAGTTTCCCCTTCCATAATGAGCAGATCAAATATGTCCCCTGCTCAGTGGCATGGGATCCCCATGCAGTCTTCTTGGCGGGCAGATTGTTAAAAAACATTGAATAGGCAAACACAGGCCTCACAGATCACAGGCAGAGCCGCGGCAGGGGTGAACTGAGCGAGGCAGGAGGGTGCTGCGGAGCCCTCTGCCGCACTCATGCACACCTGCCTAATTCCCCAAAGAAGAGACCCCACAGGCAGCCTCCAGCACCAGCGCCCAGGTGAGAGCTGGACTCTTTGGGGAGGTGCTGGGGAGGAGCCAGAAGAGAGCCAGACGTGGTTGTGGTTCACAGACCTGGTCTTCTCGGCATAGGTCCCGATGGCACTACCGCTTCTGTCTCCCTGGGCTGCACGCTGTTCAGAGGACCCTGAGATATTGAGGCCAAGGTCCTGGGCTCCATCTCCATGCTTAATTCACTTCTTCACTCAATGATATAGAAATATATTATTGAAGCCTTACTCTATGGCAGGCATTGTTTCCAGTGGTTTAAGAAAAGAAAGGACAGAGTCCTTGCTCTTACAAAGATCTATATAGTCTAACCAAGGAGGAAGATGTTGCACAAACATCCCAATATGTAGATTATTTTAAATTGTAAATGCCATAAAAACAGTTCTGGATTCTTTTAGGGAGAACTGGCCATTTGGAGGAAGTGACATTTAGGTTAAGGCCACTTACTCCCCCTTGGCCCCAGAGCTCATAGCTGGACCTACTGGTTTGGGTGACAAGTTGTAGGTGGGCCAGGCAGGCAGGGATGAGCCAGCGTGGTGGAGAGGGTGTCTGCACTGGGACTCAAGACCTGGGGGAGCCCATGGGTGGAGCAGGTACACTCTCAAGGTGTCATTTCCAAGCAGTGAGAAAAGTCTCCTGTACAATTACCCCTAGGAAATCGGGCAAGGCCTCACTGATGAACTCACTTTAAAACCAAGTAACATGCACAAACTGGAAGATGTTATTGCTTATGCAGACGGCATTGTTGTGCCAGCTTCATGCCCAGAGCTGGGGCTGATTCAGTGGTTTGAAAGACATAACTCTGGTTCACAAAACCTCATAATCTAGTGAGAGAGCCTGAGACACACATACAAGGCAAGAACATGTATGGTATATGTTTTCTCCCAGAGCTGGCCACTGACCGCCAAGTGATGCTCTGGGAACACGAATCGGATGGCGACTTCTAGGGATTTAAACCTTTCTGTGCTCCTTTGGCCCCATTACCTGCTTCCCTCCAATACCTCATATCTTTCTTCCCATGGACTTTCCTTCTTTCCCTGTTACCCCCTCCTAATACTCTATGTGTATTACTTACTCTCTTCTCTATGCTAATTCACTTCCCATGTGTGCATCTCCCTTTTTGCCTGGAACAGGCACTACTCTGAGTATTTCTTTCTGTCTTTTAAAAGGTTTTATTAGTTGCAAGTAACTGAAATCCGATCAAACCAGATTAAATTTTTAAAAAAGTGATTTTGGTTGTTGTGGTTGTTCTTCTAGGTAGTTAATGAAAGGAAATTCAAGAAGTGAAGCTGGCTTCAGGGGGAGCTGGATCCAAGGGTATGTTATTAAAATGGTTTCCCTTATTCTCACTGATGGCTCAAGATTTTCTCCACTGACTGTTGCTCAGGCAGCTTGGCTCAGTGAACATGGCTGGGAGCACCTCCAGGCTGTGTGAAGAGGAGAGAGCTCTTCTTTTCCAGTAGTTTCAGTAAAAGTTCCAGACTGACTCAGGCACATGCCCACCCCCGAGCCAGCTGTACAGTTGACATATGAACACTCGTCAGAGTGGCCAGCTGTGGGTCATGTGACACAGACGTTAGAGACAGCTCAGCGGGAATTGCGTGGGCTTAGAGGTGTGGTTCTTCAGAGGAAAACAGGCACTATTGTTGAAGAAGGGATTCTGGATAACCAAACACCATAAATGTTTACTTTGGTCTTACCTTCAAACTTCTTACGTAGAGACTATAACCTTTGAGGACCAAAGTCATGTCTTACTGCCCCTCTGTGACTACCCTGGGCTGGGACATAATGTGCAGTAAATATTTAACAAACAAATATATTCAGAGGAGAATATATGTGTCAGAACTGGGGAAGCCATGCCAGCTGTGCGGATGGAGTTGGTAGGATATAAGGTGGAATTTAACCAGTGGGTGAAAATGGATGTTTATAAATCAGGGTCTGGAGCTCCAGAGGTCATCACTGGCCCTAAAACTTGGAGCATTTTATTTTTTATTTTATTTTATAGTTTTTTTTATTATGTTATGTTAGTCACCATATAACACATCATTATTTTTTGATGTAGTGTTCCATGATTCATCGGTTCTGTGTAATACACAGTGCTCCTTGCATTATGTGTGGGCTTACGCACACCCTCTAAATCCTGAGTTTGATTCCTGGATTCCATAGTCTCTCATGGTTCATCTTCCCCTCTGATTCCTCCCCCCCATTCATTTCTCTCTTCCTTCTCCTAATGTCCTCCATGCATTCTAAAAGAGAAACCATGAGAGCAAATGTGCGCTCTCAGAAACGAAGTGTGAGGTAAGAAGGGCCTAGGCCACTATCTTGGGGAAAGGCCCTCAGGCGGAGCTGGAGAAGGAAGACAAGCCAGTGACAGTGTTAGGCGCAATCAAAGGAACAAAGGTAGAGGCATGAGACTCAAAGAAGCAGGACAAAAGCTTCCTGGAAGAGGAAGTTCAAAATGGAAGTTGATTCCAATGGTCAAAGGGCTTTAGCTCCCAAGAGACCTCTATGTGTAGCATTTAAAGGGCCATGGGTGATTGTCAAGAAAGCAGTATGGGGAGTCATAGGAGGGTAAGAGGCAGACCAAGGCAGCTGAGAGATAAGAGGAGAGACCTAGAATAGCCAGCTGCAGAGCCTTCTGAACATTGACCACCAGAGTGAACCCAGCCCTGCAGGCCCGAAGCACCATTGTTCTTTGATGGTATACCATCATGTGGATAAATGGGGTCTCAATTTATCCAATTCTGAACTTTGGATTGAAATGCCAGCTGTTCCTCAACTTAATATTACATTTTCAAGTGACTTTGGACTTGGAGAGAAGGGGTGAGGAAATAAGATTTTTTTTTCTGACACACTTCTCCTTTTGAAGGTAATGAGTAAGGATGAGAATTCACATTTGAAATCAATATTTTTAGAAGACTTAATGGCAGCATGACAATTGCACATTTGTGGCTCTCAAAAGGGCAGATCTGTGCAAATCAGAGAAGATAGAGCAAAAATCGGTAATTTTGTGTCTTGCTCGAGAAGAAACACTCGGAGAGAATTTCAACGAGGAGTCAGTTGCTCGGAGGGGCTCCTCTCATTCTAGGTCTTCTTCCAAGACTCTTGTTAACACATTCAGGGTGCAGCTGTTGAAAAGAGGGTTCATTAATTAAAAAAGCTGCAGTGATTTCCTTTTGTGTGTAGAAATTAATTCTTATTCTTACATTTTCAGGCCGACTTGCATTTAACATTCTTTTTGCTATAAAAAATCCATTGCTCTTTGGACATTACTGGCCCTCATTGCTGGCCTTTCCCCCATTTATTCATTGCACAGATGTTAGTGGGTACATGCTATGTGCCAGGCCCTGTTTTAGGCACAGGGGATTAAAATCACACCCTTGTCCTATGTCATTGCTTGTATGCCATAATAGGAAGAGCATGACACAGCAGCAAGACCACTGCTCAGACTTATGGGTTAGAATCCAGACCTAGTCATGTGCCAACCATGTGATTCTGGGGAAATCTTTTCTCCTCTCCAAGCATCAGTCAGAACACCAATGGGAGAGCACCAACTTTGGTGCAGGAATTAATGAGAAAATATATGTAATGGTCTTGACACACAGTTTCAAGTTCCAGTTCACTGTTGGCTTCATTACTACTATTAAAATTTCTCCCCCAAATATCCTTCTGTATCTGGCTTGTAGGTTGACCTGGAAGCAGAGCTACTAAACTTAACATCGTCCCTGTGAGAACTCATTCTCGAATTGTCTTCTGGGACAAGTGAAGAGCTCTGGCTTTATTAATCCAGGGGAGCACAAGACTCTGGGAAAGTGAGAGGGGTGGTGTGATTGCTTAGGTACAATGGGAATAATCACATGGCACATGATGGGGAAGGATGGAGTGACATAGATATCATCTAGAAGCAGGGGAAAGAGAGCTTTTGAACCTGAGAGAGAAGCTGGTTCATGATTGGAAATGGGGAAGCTAAGAGAGAGGAGCTGTTTTTAGGGGAAGATAGGTGGAGTTTAATTTTATCCAAGAGTTCTAGAGTGTTCTCATAGTTCTTCGGAACCATCAAGGTAGGGGATGGCAAGTGAGGTTATTTCAATCATTCCTAGCTCATGACCCAGTGGAATCAAAAACTTACCACCAGAAACTTAAAATTTAGAACTTACTAATCTGGGTGAAGTTGCTAAAGAAGGGAATAAGGCATGGATTGCTTAGTGCCCTGACCACCCCTCTTGGGCAGGAGGTAGAATCTTCTTGTGGGCTGTGTTCTTCCCAAGGATGGATCTTGTGGCATGAGTGGAAGGCCATGTTGCATGGTGAACCACAGCTTGGCTGTTATCTGGGTCCTAGCTCTGCTTGACTATGAAAAGAGGGAGGCCTAGGTGTTGAGACTGTGAACCTCCCATCTGAGATCTATCTCTGCCAGGCTTTCCCTGCTGCTTCAACCAGGGGCTAGATTGCTTGTCTCCTCCCTCCCTTGCTGGCCACATGGGGCCTGGGACTTACTTCTCCCTGATGTATTTACTCAGAATCTCTGTTCTTACCAGCAGGTTCTGACCTTCTGTTGCTCATGTGCTTCCTTTTTGCGTGTGAGACACATTTTGATAATACCTGGCATCACAACACTGGTGTGGTCAGCAAGTGCTGAGAGTGTGAGGTCTAAGTTTACCCTCTTGTCTACACTCCTGATGCCCATAAATACCTGAATGCCATCTTTTCTAGGCTTCCTGTCACCAACAAGGCGATCACAAAAGGACTTTAAGGCAGTGTCTGTAGAACAAAATGCACAGAGGTGCTGGTGTTGTAATAGGGAAAATATTCAGCAGGCATCTGAGAAGGTAGACCTGGAGTGTGGGATTGAGTCCAGCTCTGGGAGTTGTCATTCTAGCTGAAGCTGTGGAGAGAATGAACTCTTGAGGGAACATGTAAGGGTAGAGGAGAAAGAGGAGGCAACAGAACTGAGAAGGGAGGAAAGAAGAGAGGCAGGGTCAATAAGGAACCCTTACCCTACACTAACCCTGCTGTAGAATGCTATGGAATCAGGGAAGAGGGGGTTCTATGGGTGTGAAAGTCAAGGTTGACAAAAGCCGCTGGAACTTGGGGGGTTGTGACAAGGAGAAGGGCTTGGAGGTAGATGGCAGGAGGTTGAGTTGAAAGCTGAAGATGAGGAAGCAGAAGTGGCAAGACTGGCAAAATGGCATTGTGCCATGCAGCCTGAGAATCAGGTGTTCACATGGAGCCGGGAAGAATCAGATCATGAGAACTTCAGAGAAGCAAAGCTGCATTCCTGGAACCCACAGCAGGAGTCGCCATACTTCTGGACATCTTGGTTGTGAAGAGACATATTTGTGACTGGTTAAGCCCTGTTGAGTCAGGGTTTTCTCTTCCCTGCTTCCAGACTCATCCTCACTGGTTCCATGAACTACCAGAATGCCAATTCCAGGAAGGTAGGAATCCCACCATCTTGTTCATTCTTGAATACCTAGGGCCTCAAATAGTGGCCAGCATGTATAGATAAATATCTGTTGAATGAAATACCTTTTACAAGGTAGTTCTAATAATATTATTAGTAAAGAAAGTGATGGAATTGGTTAGATAAGAAACTGGGTGCATGCTTCTAGGAGTTTCTCCAAAATCACAGTTTCCCTGTAAGAGACTCAGAATGTGTGGGCAGAGGGTCTGGCACCAGCTGATTGGAAACCAGTATTATCTACAAATACCACTCAGTGCTATTGCAGGGTCATTTTTCTCAACCCCAAAGCCCAGAACAATGGTTCTTAACCAGAGGTGTATATAAAAATCACTTAGGAGTTTTTTTCTAAACTACGCAGGACTGCTTGACCTGCTTAACTACAAAAAAAGCATTTTTGAGACAACAGAGGAAATCTGATTATGGGTTAGTTATGCAGCATCCAATAGGAATACAACGTAAACCATGTAAATAATTTTAAGTTTTCAATTTGCCACATTTTAAAAAAGAAAAAGGAAATGGGTGAATTTAAACTGAATATATATTTTTTACTTTACACATGCTATCATTTCAATGTGTAATCCATATGAGAAACTATTAATGCAGTAATTTACATTCCTTTCATGGGTGAATGTGCGACCATGAAATTTGAGTGGCTTAGGGAAGGGGGTGCCATGGGAAAACTCCACCCTAGGAGGTGCCTCCGATCTTGGAGAGATGAGTAGCTTGCTTTGGGTGCTCTGGCAGTTGGTTTCCTTTTCTGGATTTTTGTTGCTTTTTCTATAAAAAGGCTCAATGCATATGGAAGCCTGAAGCTTCAAAATGAGTTTTTGGAGTATTACTCACCCAGTCCACCCAGTAATTTGCTCAGGTTTTGTAGCTTGTAAAGGCGGGATCCATAGGGAACTCAGGGTTGCCTGACCTTGTACAGCTCTCTTTTCACTTCGCTGCCCTTTCATACCCTCTCCTTTCTGGACCAGAAACCTCCCTGGAAGTGAGTACCATCTTTTCTCCTCACTCTAGCATCCTAGTAAGAGCTGCAAGATTCTCTTCTCTCTAATCTCCCAGGCAGGACACTGGGCATAAGGGGCATGCATAGTGGGCATAGCAGCTGCCCATAGTTTTTGTCTAAAAATACGTGGAATAATGCAATGTCTGAATGGCCCTGCCTTAGAATGCGAAGGCATGATTTACTTTCCAAAACAAAGCGGGTCAGGGCACTGCTTGATATTTATAAGGAAGACTTCTACTCGCTGGCATTGAGACTGACTCCTGGCATCCCACTGTGGCTGGGCACTGGGAGGAATACACTGATTGAAAAGCACTTTCTGCTATGCTTAGCAGCCAGACGAAGGGGAATTTGAAGGTAAAATTAGCTTGAGTGTTGCTGGTGCAAATATATTCTTCTCGATGGAGTGACTGAAGCACGGTAATTTAGCAATCAACAGCCATTTCCCCAATAATAACCAAAATAATAATTCGTAATTAGAAGAGATCTAATAAAGAATTGCATCAAAACCAGACGCAAAACATTTATTCCCTATTTCCACCCTTTACTTCTTTTATTCCCACAGACTCATTTAAATAATTCTCATTTCCTTTTCTCCTGCCAAAGGATGAAAAGGGCTATTTTACCCTTAAGTAAAAATATGTATAATTTTCTTCCAGTGGGCTTACCAGCAGTTCACCATTGACTTACCACAAAGGGCAATTAATAGACAATCACTATCATTTGCTAATATCACATGCCTTATGAGAGGCTGTGAATTGAAATCGAGTTGATCTGACAGGGGCTGGCCCTGGTTTGGGCTTTTCAGGAGAAGCACAATGCCCACATGAGGAATTCTGGAGAACCGGGAACAGGTTCCTTATTAGCCCGCTGTGCCCCTGGCTCTGCCCTCATGGCTTTGATGGAGGCTTGAGAAGTGTGGCAGCCCAAGCTTTGAAGACGACTAATTAAGCTCCTTCCACCTATGCCCTGAGCTTCCCTGGCTGAGTGTGAGGATGAAGGGACCACTTGTGCAGCTGTGAAGGAGCAGGAGGATGTACAGGAGCAGTTAATGTTCCTTCTAATTCCCAAGATAGGTTGGAGGCACTGAAAGCATGGTGTCCTGTGAATTTATTCTCAATGTTAATGGAGATAATTTGAGAAAACCACTTTCAGCTGTCCATGCACATGGCCCCTTCCGTTTTGCACTGCCTACACACAATTAACTAATCATTTTTATAGTGGGAGCAACTTAACCTTGAAAGAGAACAAGCTATGTGCAGGAATGCAGGAAGAGGCAAGGGCTCTGTGTTTCTCAGCAGTTCTAGTGAGAGAGTCTGAGAGTAAGAACAGGCCTGAGGGATTGCCTGGTTGACTCTCTCACTTACAGATCTATCTTCATTTTTTAAAAATATAATAATTTATTTTATTTTTTCACTGTCCAAAGATTCATTGTTTATGCACCACCCCCAGTGCTCCATGCAATACATGCCCTCCTTAATACCCACCACCAGGCTCACTCATACCCCCAATCCCGCCCTTCCAAAACCCTCAGTTTGTTTCTCAGAGCCCAAAGGCTCTCATGCTTCATCTCCCTCCCTAATTTACCCCAGTTCCCATTTCCTTTCCTTCTCCCACTGTCCTCCATGTTACTCCTTATGCTCCACAAGTAAGTGAAACCATATGATACTTGACTTTCTCTGCTTTGCTTATTTCACTTAGCATAATCTCCTCAAGTCACATCCATGCTGATACAAAAGTTGGGTATTCATCCTTTCTGATGGAGGCATAATTTCCATTGTCTATATGGACCAC